>JBBBDQ010000941.1:1507500-1640000 GCA_037127315.1 Ascarosepion bandense
TGGTTGGCAACCAGTCTACAGCAGAAAGTAACCACAACCTACTTCGGGAGAATCTTCTGCCCAGTCTCTTTCGGGACATGATCGCCCAAGCGTGTATCGCTTATGGCAATTAACTGACTGACTAACAACAGTTTGCGTTATGTCGTATAAATATAAAGTTAAATGGTGCCCTAAAATAGAACCAAATAATTCTAATTTCTCTGAATATTGGTGCCTACAGAAAAATATTTCTATAACTTTGAATATTAGACAGTCAGTTAAGTGAAACACGCTTGAGCGATCATGTCTCGAAAGAGACATGACTGACTGGGCAGAAGATTATCCCTCAGTAGGTTGCCATTGCTTTCTGCGGTAGACTGGTTGCCAGCCAAGGCTATAGAACCCAATCTGTCCTGTTATTTAACCCATAACTGGAAGGAAGAGAAGGACTAATACCTTTTCCAAGGGTATTTGCGCGTAAGTGAGTGCAATGTATTCAGCTGGAATTCGAAGACGTTCCGAGCCGATATCGACTGCACCACAACGCACATAAATTAAATTAAGTAATTATACTCCAATGAGCGTAACTATTTTCAGTATCGTAGTGGATTGAGATATTTTATTTAAAATATTCTTTTATTGCTTTCTGCGAAATGCTTAAAAAATAACCATGAAATGCGTGTTGAAACCTGATGGATATTTTTCAACAATTAAACAATTTGGATTACATCAATGTGTCTCTTTCAGGTAATGATTTGTTTATTTACTGCAAATGCATTCTAGCAACTGACCTCTGGCTTGATGTCTGATAATAATGTGTTTCTAAAAAGGAAAATATAAATGCTTTTCTATTTACTCATGAAGAATTTCTTCTACAATTGCCACAATTATTGTTTCATATTTTAAATATTAAATAGCTCTGAATTTTCAATTTTCTAATTGTTGTATTGAACACATTTTTATATAACCGTCTTCTGGCCTAAGTAAATTGTGTCTGTAAAACCAGTTTTGTTTCACTATCCAGTGAAATTTTCTCGTGCAACCAGTCTGGTAACAAGGTTCAACCCACTTAGAGTTAGATCAACTAAATGCAGCCGTCAATTCTACACCATCAGCTTCTTTTCTCGCACTTCCCGCCTGTGAAACTCCCTTCCGTATAATTGCTTTCCTGACGGCTACAACCTCCAGGAATATAAATGCAATGCCAAATCCCATCTCTTAGCCATTTGACTCCAGTCCTTTCTACATCACCCCGTATGTCTGGTTCTTTTCCTTTCTCTTTACCGTCACAACTGTCTTCGCACCTGTGTTTTCATCCTTCTCTTGCCCTTTCTCTGACACCCATTGTAACTGTTTTGTCTGTTACTTTACTCTCCTCCTGCCTAACCTTTTACTCTCTTATGTAGCTTCCTGCCTCAGTGGCGGTACCGCCTTGCTAGGGGTGAAACGATTAAGATATGTATATATAACCTTATAACTTCTCTGAAGATGGATTATGTGAACCGAAAGCTTAGAACCAACTTAATAAAAAATTATCCAAATATTGGACAATTTTTGTCTCTATTTTCAACTGAAATTAAAGCCAAAATACGATGTTTAGAACGGCTCATGATTAAACATAATAGATATTCATTGTCTCTTATTTTTAACAGTATATGTTTAGAAAATATATACATATATATATCTGTGTAGGTGTGTGTGAATTAAGATATATATATATATATATATATATATATATATATATATATATATATATATATATATGAGAGTAAACGCATGTATTATTATTCAGGTGTCAATAAAACAGTGATCAATGTAGTATGAACAAAGCTATATATATATATATATATATATATATATATATATATATATACTTAGTTTTTGATCATAATTAAACCAGTACTCAGTTGTATTAAAAGTGTTCAATATAATTATATTGTAGAACATTTGAATGTATTTTTCATTTGTAAAGAGTTATTATGCAACCCAGGTGTCTACCTTCAGGTGTTTTCAGGTGATTTACAAAAACTGATTTTACCGTTTTTTAAGAACGCACATGTCACAGGGATTTTTTATGAACGCGCAATTTTCAAAATTAGTAAAAGTTTTAAAGTTTTTATCCATGGTTATAATTTCTGTTTTTTCATTTGGTAATTCATTTTTGTTTGGGAATAACAAAATAGCTAACTTTTTTTTCTGGCACAGTCTACATATTTTGCCACCGTTGTACGGTTTGGATACTTTAATTATACTCCAATAGTATATAGAGCAGTACAATATTTAGATGTAGAATTAAATTTACAAACTGGCTATGCCTCTCCGTATATCAGAGCAAACACAAATTTCAAGTACATAATCACAAGATCTAACCATCTCAAAAACATAATCAAAATCCATTCATAAAAGAATAGACTACTGGATACCAAATAATTTGTCAAACAAAACAATATTTGATAAAAGTAAAAAAAGTATAAAGATGCACTAAGAAAATCTGGCCATAAGAACATTTTAGAATACGATCCTTAATCAGACAAATAAAAATAAAAATAATGATAGAAAACGAAACATTATCTGGTTCAAGCTACCTTTTAACTTAGAAGTTAAAAACCAAAATAGGACAAATATTTTTAAACTGGTCGATAAACAGTTTCCAAAAAGCTCAGATTTAAACAAACTTTTCAATAGGAATACAGTCAAACTGAGTTTTTTGCTGTCCAAGTAATTTAGAAAATTTCATAAAGAAATAAGACACCATAAAACTAAATAGCAACGTACAAATCAAAATCATTTATAAGTAATGTAGTTGTAGAGACAAAACTAAATGCCTGCTTGAAGGACTTTGCAATACGAAAGAAAACATTAACAAAACAAAAGTACAAGACATAAATTATCAAAACAAAACATATTTTGGATCAATCAAAGATACTTTTAAGACTAGATGGTTTCATCACAAGTCTACTTTTAAACTAGAAAAGTTTAAAAATTCAACAAAATTTGCTAGCCACGTGTGGAAATTGAAATTAAACATGGAAAAGACCCCGACATGATGTAGAGTATAATGAAAACAGCCAAGCCTTACAACGGTGGCAAAATATGTAGACTATGCCAGGAAGAAAGGTTAGCTATTATGTTATTCCCAAACAAAAATGAATTACTAAATGAAAGAACAGAAAATAAGACCAAATGTAACCATAACAATAAATGCCTATTAGGATCATACAATCATGGATAAAAACGTTAAAATTTCTCCTAATTTTGAAAATTGCGCGTTCATAAAAACATAAAGTCTTATAAAGTTAGGTTACTGCTTTTTTAATAACAAGTGTAAAAAATTAAATATTTTAAGACTTCTTCTTCTTCTTCTTCTTCTTCTTCTTCTTCTTCCTATGTGCCCTGTTCCTTCAGGACGTAGGCGATCATGGTTCTCCATGTCTCCCTATCCCTTGCGGCTCTTTGTATGTTTGCTCCTGTTGCTCCTGGCAACCCCCGTTCCGTCATCCACCTGATCAGACCCTGCAAATATGTTATCCGCTGCCTTCCCCTGTCTCTCTTTCCTTCTATCTGACCAGTCAGTATTAGGTTCTCCAGACTCTCCTTCCTCATTGCGTGTCCCAGGAACTTCAGTTGTCTCTTCCTGATGCTCAGTATCAATTTCCCTTTTGTTGCCATTCTTTCCAGCACCTCATCGTTGCTCGCATGCTCAGTCCACGATATCCGCAGCATCCTTCTTTAGAACCACATTTCGGCCGCTTCCAGTTTTATCCTCATTTTTGATGATGCACATGTAGATAAAAAATAAAATATTTTTTTTAAATTAAAAAAATTAAATGCAAGGAGATGAAATCAAAAGGGCTTAATTCATTGTTATTAATAGTAATATTCGCGGGTAAAAGAAAGAAAGAAAGAAAGAAAGAAAGAAAGAAAGAAAGAAGGAAAAAATGAACAGAGTAAAGTAAGGAAAAAAGAGGCAAACGTATCGAGGAATGGGTTTTAACCGAGTTCTAAGAACTTATGTAAGTATTTTTCTCTGACAGCATGTGGTCATTATATATATATATATATATATATATATATATACTAGCAGTATAGCCCGGCATTGCTCGGGTGTAATGAAAGGCTTTAAAACTAATCCATGGTCCTGGAACTCAGACTCTATGGACGTTGGTACGAAAGACTAAAAACAATAGTCGTTTCCAGTTAAAGCGAAACCGTGGACTGAAAGAAAAATGAATGGATGTAAGTCAAATTTTGATTTCCTGGTATCGATATCAAATAAGTTTTTTTCGTTGTAAACTGAATTTTGAAGGCTATATAAGTCCTCTGAGTAAATTGTATCATAGCTGAGACTAAAAACTACAATTATACCTACAGCCAAACACGAAGCAAAATCTAAAATAAAAGGGCTGAAAAAAATACAGACATACAGGCATATAAACAGACACACACACAAACATCTTACCTTTTATATATATTGTGTGTATTTTGGCAGCATTTTTTTATTAATACACGTTTCATTGAATTAATATAGACAAGTTCTGTCTATTTATTTTGTGTAAGATTCCGTTCGTATGATCTGATTAGCTTGATAGTGTTATCATGGAAAGACGACAAAAAATCGCAATAATTGTTGATTTTTTTATCAGGTCTGACCTTTCGGCTTACATAAGCCATTATCAAAGGATGAACATTTAATGGTCAGCGAACATAGAACATTTAAATTATTATTAACAGAGTGGAGTTATACAGAGAAAATTAGACAGGTCCATTCTTTGTGTCGCACATGGCTGTAGGCCGAGAAGGAATGGTGGTAGTGGGTTTTTTGTTCAATTGAGTGTATAGTGGCATCAGGGGATTGGTCTGGGAACTACTACTACTATGGTGTAGTGGGTAAGTATAATAACTATGACCTCTCCCGTCGATTATAGGCATTGAAGTATGTTAGTAGAGGTGACGAAATTTATTTTATTTAGGCTAGGTTTAAACTGTTTGATGTAGATAGCTTCTAGTATTTAAATTTCCGTTTATTATTTTCTTGTCTAAGTATATGCGTATTTTCAACAAGTGTTTTCCTAAGAAGTGTGTGTTGATAGCTGTGGTGTTTTAAATGTCGGAATATGTTAGAATTTTCATTTAAGTGCAATGTATATATATTATCGCCTTTCTGCACTATTGTAAGAACTGCAACCTTGAAACTTCTGAATATCGTTTCTTATATTTTTGTCTATGAGTGTATCAAATTTGATTAAAATCGGATCACTCCTTCTATAACCCGATTTTTTCGATTATCCATATTTATCGGGTGTACCTCGACACAAAACCTAGCTAAGAATACTCGCAGACGCTTATAGTACAACTGTGTAAATTTTCAAGAAAATCGGTTCAGCCGTTTCGGAGTCTATGGGTAACGGACACACACACACACACAGACACACACACACATACAGACAAAGTTCCATTTATAAATAAGTTTATATATATAAACTTTGCACCAAAACTATACATATATACACTACCGGTCATAATTATTAGACAAGCCCACTTTTTATTTTTAGTATTTATTGCCAAGTGGATAATTCTAAATGAAAATAGAATAGTTCTTTTTGTTATTATTACTTTGCAAAATGTTACAAGGCATCCAGGAAGCCTTTGCTTTGCCCAGCCAATAAGGAAGAAGAGATTAGCATGGGAAAGAGAACACAAAAAATGGACCCCACAACAGTTCATTTGATGTACATATTATTATGCAGTATTAACAAAAGAACCATTCTATATTTATTTACAGTTATCCACTTAACAATAAATACGAAAAATAGTATCAAATACGTCATTCCTTTTAAAAAACTGAGGTTGGCCTCATAATTATGGCCGGTAGTGTATGTATATATATATATATATATATATATATATATATATATATATATATACATAATTTTAATGCAAAGAATTTGTCACTTTAACTGAGCAGTTTTATGCTGATTCCAAGATTCGAGAGAACACCGTATAATGTCTTCACTCATCAGGGCTGTGAAAAAAACAAACCACTGCCCCGACATCATAACGGTGTCCTCACGAAACTTTATAGTCGGCATGAACCAGCTCAATTAAAGTGTCAAATTATTTGCATTAAAACTATCAACACTATCTCTTATAGCACTTTTCAATAAACGATCTACTTGCCAAAATATGCTTCCTGCAGTAGATTATCTGCTATCCAAAGCAATAGAACCCAGTCGGTCATGTTATTTAACTCATAACTGGAAGGAAGTGACGGATTAATACCTTTCCCAAGGGCATTTGCGCGTAAGTGAATGCAAGGAATTCAACTGGAATTCGAACACGGCTACGATATTTGCCGTTCTGAGTCGATATCCACTGCACCACAACGCACATTCGCGTGATGGACTTTATCAAGGCAAAAAGACGATATGAGTTTTCATCCAAATTATGTATCTATAAATAAACTGTGTTAGCAACTATAAAAAACGCTCACAAATCTTTCAAAATGATTAACAGAAAATTTTTAGTTTCAGAATTTCTTCATGTGTAGTGCAATGTCACGAGATGTTAAAATGAAAGGAATTCAACCGTTTTCTTTGGAGTTTTTATTATGTATGCTAGTCTGTTCCAGTACCATTTCCATAAGAAAAGATGAAATTGGGAAAAAACCGGAGCGCAAATTGATAATTTGGTAGTACTAGATGGTGGCGCTCTCGAGAATTTTCCTTCTCAATAAATTGCTTACTCTTTTTGTTTTAGTGTGTGGCATTTATTTAAATTGAAATTGTGGTTGTCAACACTGTTTGTTTATATATATGTAATTTGAATAAAGCTCATTTTGTCTTCTTCCCTTGACACAGTCCATCAAAGGACGAAACGTGCAGGCGAGTTAAATATAGTTTTCCTCTTGTCTTCTTTTTATTTAACCATATATATATATATAAATTCCGATGGCGACGAACTTTTTTTGAGGACCAATTGTTGTACCATTTGGATCTGACGAGCCGCGATAATATCATCAGGACACGATGAAATATGTATTACCCATTGTTATAATCTGAAATCTTTTATAAATTATATATATATATATATATATATATATATATATATATATATATATATATTTCGAGTTCGAATTACACGATAGTTCGTTACATTTTTATATATATATATATATATTTCGAGTTCGAATTACACGATAGTTCGTTACATTTTTATATGCGGAAAATATGTTTGTGAGTGACATTAACCTGTCTCTTGGACTTTCTCTAGTAAAAGAAAGGGGTAGACTAGGTTCTTCAGCTGGCAAATAAACTAGAAGAAGAGTAAATTTAAATTCTAAACTTAAGGAGAATCGCTTGGAGACACTGAGTTGAGAACACTCATACGTCGAAGACAACTTGCGAATCAATGATATATATATATATATATATATATATATATATATACATATTAGTTATCCACATGCAAGCCCGTCTCGCTGTATCACAGCTCATCAGTGTGGCTATACATATCCACTTGCTTCTGGCCGGGATCGAAACTCGACCGATTAGGTGTCTACTCCCTATGCCATCGGCGCATGGGCTCAGAGAAGGGAAATTTTAACGTATTGTATGTAAGCAGTGTATACAGACGCCAGTCACCGAGAGAACTCAATTCATTTCTGAAGAGTCACGCATTATAGCCGAAGTGGAAACTGTTTTTAAAATTATCTTCTCCAGAGTGCTCAATCGTAATGAGAGCATATATATATATATATATATATATATATATATATCTTCGATTGAGAACTTTTGGGAAATGGTATAATTTAAAAACAGCCATTTACGCTTAGGTCTTTATCCATGAAGTGAACACTCTTGGCTAGTGATATTTGTCTACAGTGCGCATATAACACGCAAAAATCAGGCTTTTTCCACCGTACGCCGAAAGGTAGACGGATGTCAAAATCGGTCGTGTTTCAGTCGCGTCTAGAAGCAATTGGATGTCTAGCAATACTGACGAGCTGTGATACAGCAAAACAGAACTATCTGCGGATGACTATATATATATATATATATATATATATATATATAAAGGTTGTATATCTTGACTCAAACATCTTTAATTGAATAATATAGACACATTGATGCTAATTTATTTTTATTCTGAACTTTTGCAGCTCTCTAATCAGTTTTCTTTGCTGTTAAGATAAAATCTTACGAGGAAGGCGTCGTAGTTTTTATATAACCAAAGCACTTTCGATCTTTTCCCAGATTGTCTTCAGGGATAAGTTACATAAACAAGTTTATTCTCATTGCAATAAAATCTGCATTACGTTTTGACGGTGGTTTATAAATGACCCGTGAAGGCGCACGGTGATAGTCCTTTTGGATTATTAAATTTATCCATTTTAGTCATGGAAGTTCATGCAAAACAAGCTTTTAATATAGGGTCTTATAATGAGAAAAGAGTGCTTAGAGAATTTGACGCACACAGAACATAATGTATGCAAGAAGTTCAGAAAGAAACATCGATACCTACCTTACAAGCTTGTGTAAATGGATTGCAGAACAGAGAAGGATAGGGATGCTGAAAAGATAAACCTAACAAAGAGCAATAAAATAAAAAGTTGTGGAGAGCCATAAATACCTACGTCCTAAATCAAGGGTCGTCAACCGATGGTCCGCGGGCCGGATCCGGCTCGCGAAGGTATTTTGACCGGCCCGCGAGCCTGATTACCACTGACTCTTTTTAACATGAGAGACGAGGTTTTTGAATTCAACAAAAGGCCTGCTGTTTTCTTCCTTTGATCCACCCAACCGAATTTGAATACTATACACGATCAAAACCCAATCACCTCCATTTTCTGCGTAAAAAAAAAAACTTAAAACACAAACTGAGAGCCCATTTGACCGACAGACCGACCGGCGACAGACATTAGGCGGGGACACCTTTGCCACCTAGTCTATGTAAGTTGCTGGAATCTTTCAATAGGACATGTTCTTATCTTATCATACGTAAGTTTATATGTTTGCAACTATTTGTACTCTTATGTATGGGTATATGTTTCGTTTTTGTTTGATGTGTGTGCGTGGTTCGTTTGTGGTACAATTTTCAATAACAGTTTCAAATCTACACGTTGTAATTTCATCATGATTTTTTTCACTTTGAAGTATTTTGACGTTACTTTATTTTTGTTTGGTGTTTTTTAATTTTAGATTTTCTTTTGCTTTTCTGATTTCTCATTGTTTATTTTCATTATGGTTTTAAATATTTAGGTTGACAGGTGTCTGCATATGTAATGTTCCTTAATTTTTCATTCATTACCTTCGTCCGGCCAGCGACCCGTCATTATAACACGATCCAACCCACATGGTCGAATGAGTTGCTCGACTCCTGTCCTAAATGGACATGTTATGAAGGAGAAGTATGAAGAAATAGCTTAGTTTGGCTTTCAGGTCGCCGGCTATTTATAGTTTTCGATACTCCGATAATTTTAGAGCAAAGGGTATTTTCACTGGTCAATAAATAAGATTCTGAGTCATATAATCATCTTTCTATTACATCTGAGCTTCCTAAAAGCAGCTATCTAAAAAGTAAAATAAACAGGCACTCAATATAAATAGTATTTTTTTTCATGCAACGATAACAAAATGAGATCAATATCACCTGAAGAAAGTCGCAGCGTACAACAGTCGAAACGTCGTTAATATGACAACAAAGATGAGGTCAACAATCCAACAATATAAATAATGTGAGTAGTTCTTTTTTATTGGCACGTTTTTTTAAGGTTTATCAACCGTTTGAAGGTTGTTTAAAGACAGAAAATATTTTTAGATTGTAAGAATTTGAGGGATAAAAATAATAATAATTGTTAGTATGTGCGTTGTGGTGCAGTGAAACGACAAATTAGGGAGCCGAGTTCGAATTCCAGTTGAATTCCTTGCATCCACTTACGCATAAGTACTCTTTGGAAAGGTATTAATCCGACTCTTCCCTCCAGTTATGGGTTAAATAATAGGGCAGATTGGGTTCAATAACATTGGCTGGCAACCTGTCTCCAGTAAAAAGGAATGGCAACCTACTGCGGGATAATCTTCTGGCAAGTCAGTCATGTTTCTTTCGAGACATGATCGCCCAAAGCGTGTATCACGTATGGCATTTAACTTACTGACTGAAAAATTGTTTATTGATACACGTGTTACTAATAAACCCATACCTAGGGAAGAAGAGATACATTCATACTTTTCCAAATATTTGCGCGGAATTGAATATAACGAGAATTGAAACTCAGCTCTCAGATTAAAAATTCTGAACGATTATCCATTACACTATCAGCACATCCAAGCTTACAGCACTTGGAGTTCCCAAACATTCACCGATTTAGGTAATGCCCAGGCTCGAATTTGCTTAACTTCGGTGCTTCAATGTGATGTGACTGTAAGCCTTGACTTAAATAGTGTTTTGAGTGATGTATCTATATCTTTACTCCATAGAACTCAAATAACAAGATAAGAGGAACAGACGAATATCTAAGCGGTGATTTTATTATTAACATGTGCCATTTTAAAATTAAGAACTTTCAGCATTATTTTTAAAATTATCGTCTGGCGTGCGGAAATAGTATGCATGGAGCGTCATATTCACTAAGCAAAAGGAGAACACAAGATTCTACAGCGCCAGTCATCAAAGTTGGAAAGACTGTCTACCTTGAAATTCACGATTCCTACACTGGCATTTACATGAATCCATTACCGACTTTTGACGTTGTTGTTAAATACGTAATTATCTAATCAAACATTTTTGGATAAGAACATTACTGGGAATAGAACCCCGAATGCCGGCTACGGAGCAGCTAAATTATTTTTGTTTAATTAGATATATTCGCCTGAAGTGAGCAATCTTTTGAACAACGCTATGTCATCTTGCTCGGTAAAGACATACATTTTTTGTCTCTCTTTTCTTTGTTTAATCTACACGAACGCCGTCACAACTTGTTTTCGGATTAAATCCAGAAAGTCGCTTCTGCGTGAGTAACAAAGACGATTAGGATCGGATAACATCGGTAAAAGACAATCCCTTAATTCCTCGTAACTTCACCAACCACCGATAATCTCAGAGTCGAATCTCTACTCTTTACAAGGACTGAATAGCTTTCTTTCTCCAAACAAAAAAGATAAGCAAGAAAAAAAATGAATTAAAAAAAAACCACAGTCATTCAGGGGATGTCAGTAATAGGTCTGTAGAGAAGTTAGGCCAGAATTAGTGAAAATAGATTGGCGCCTTTAGAAACAAAAAATCTTAATTGTCTATTATTTTAATTTCTGGGCAGTGTTAAATCAGTTACAACTGATTAGCGAGTTCGATTCTCAATGGTTGCCTGATTATTTATCATAACAAATTAAAGATTAGTAAATCACTATTTAGTTTATCTCTTCCGGCAATTTGACGGAGTGTATAGGTTACCCAGCTAGATTCGCTAGATCAAATTATAACTGAGTAGTGAGTTCGATCTTCATGAGGGACTTCATAATTTTGTGACTTGTGTCTCATCTAAGTTACCCTTTGGAAATCATTGGACATTTCGTCGTCGTGTGTTGGTTAACAAGCTTGTCTCGCTAGAGTTATTACGGCTCAGTAACCCATACTTGAGCTCTTATGCCACACCTAAACTACACTTAGTAAAACACTATCATTTTCGTCTCTTTTTTATTTCCATAATTATTATAATGACTAAATAGTTAACAGTCACCATTTTCTCTTAAATGCCATGTACCTTGAGAATATGGGCGAGTTTTGCCCTCCACTGCTTCTTATCTTGTGTTTTAATACTTTTACTCGAGGTCCTTGTTCTGCCATTTATAAATGCTGTTTAATTAAGTTACTTTAATGCAATGAATTCGGCTGGAATTCATTGCATTCACTTACGAGCAAATACCCTTGGGAAAGGTATTAATCCGTCTCTTCCTTCCAGTTATGAGTAAAATAACAGAACATATTGGGTTCTATAGTCTTGGTCGGCAACTAGTCTACCGCAGAAAGCAATGGCAACCTACTGCGGGATAATCTTCTGCTCAGTCAGTCATGTCTCTTTCGAGACATGATCGCCCAAGCGTGTTTCACATATGGCACTTAACTGACTGACTTTCTGTTAATTTATGTCCTTGTTCACTTCACAATACCCTGTCCGAATCAAATTCTCTAAGCCGTCTTTACGCATTATGTCTTTAAAATGCTAATTGTCGCTTCTTTATTCTAAGTATAAATGCAAATTTTATTTTTTTTAAAAACTTCATCGTTAATCACATGATCCGTCCACGGTATTCCCAGCATCTTTCTAAAGAACTTCATCTTTCTTTTCCCAAGTTTGCTTTTCGGCTCTGAGATTATGGTTTACGTTTCAGTGCCATATATGAAGCTTGATATGACGCAAACTTCCAGGACGATTGCCTTTTTTAAAACGAACATTTCCTATTTTTTCATAGTTTGTTTAGGTTTTGAAAGGCTTCTTTCGCTATTGAAATTGGTCTTCGAATTTCATTGTCAAACTTTCCATTATTTTTTCTAACATCCAATAGTTAAAAATCTCTACTTGCATTATTTTGACGTTTCATATTAACTTTCATATTATTTTGACGTCTCACCGCAACAACTTCTTTCGAAACTACCCCCACATCGTATTACAATGGAAACTCCTTCTAAATATTCTTTTTTTTATTTCTCATTCTCTACATTATTATATTATATTTATATTATATTATATTAATCAAAATATTACCAGCAATACATAAAAAATAAAAAGTAAAAATTGATATTAACAGCAACAAAGTTTTGAAGAAAAAATATATTTACCAGTAAAACATCTGACTCTAGACAAAATCCTTTTTACTAAATTACGTCAATGAAACCTGACCTACTAACTGATTTCTTACAAAGAATACATATGTTATTCATATGAGCCAAGCGAGTCTCTATGAAAGCAGTATATTGCGTCTCCTCGGCCTTACCCTATTATCCGTCCTCATGTGGAATCATTATATTGAGTCAATGGCTAAATCCACTGCTAGGAAGGTAGGGTCACTGTGTCGGGCCAGGAAGTTTTTTACGCCTGAATCCATCAAATCAACCATCCATCCGTGCATAGAATACTGCTGTCATATATGGTCAGGTGCTCCTACTGTTCATCTCAGTGTTCTCAACAGGCTCTAAAGGAGAATCTGTAACGTGTTAGGTCCCGACTTGGCAGCACGACTCCAGCCACTTTCTCACCGGCGGGATGTGGCGTTCCTTTGTTTATGCTACAATCAAGACTTCTGCTCCGATGAACTTAAGTTACTGGTGCCCCCGCCACTAGAATGTATTCGCGCAACCAGATTGGCCACAAGGCCCCACCCATGTACAGTTAGATCAACCAAATGCAGCCGTCAATTCTACTCCATCAGCTTCTTTTCTCGCACTTCTCGCTAGAACTCCCTTCCATATACTTGCTTTCCTGTCGGCTACAACCTCCAGGTATTTAAATGCAATGTCAATACCCATCTCTTATCCACTTGACTCCAGTTCTTTCTACATCACCCTGTATATCTTGTTCTTTTCCTTTCTCTCTAACTTCGCAACTGTCTTCACTGTGTTTTCATCCTTCTCTTGCCTTTTTTTCTGACACCAACTGTAACTGGTTCATCTTTCTCTTCACTCTCTTCCTGTCTAAACTTTTTTCTCTTATGTAGCCCTCTGCGCATCAGTGGCGGTACCACCTTTGCTTGGGGTGAAATGATTAAAAAATAAATAAAAATAAAAATACGTATTTTATTGTAAAAATCTTGTCGGACATGTCGTAAAACAAAACGAACAGAAAAGTTCAGAAGGAGCAAACATGGAAAGAAGAAGAAGAAGAAGAAGAAGAAGAAGAAGAAGAAGAAGAAGAAGAAGAAGAAGAAGAAGAAGAAGAAGAATATGCAATGTATGAATATGAAGCTAAGGAAAGAGTAGGGAAATCAACCCAGAAAGAAGGAAGGATAGAGAAAACGAAAGAATGAGAAAGGGAGAGAGAGAGAGAGAGAGAGAGAGAGAGAGAGAATAAAGGAATCAATATCTGAAAGAGTAAGCAAAGAGAACGAGGTTAGAACGGGTTGAAAGAAAGCATAACACAAGAGACAAACAGGACAGGAGCGAAAAAAGGGAAAGAAAGAAAATGAGAAGAAATAATAGAGAAAGAGAAAAAAGAACAATAAAGAAATTAAAAGAAGCTTGAGATATTATTATATTTATTATTATATTATTATTATATTATATTTATATTATATTATATTTATTATAATATTATATTTATATTATATTATTATATTATTTATATTATATTATTATTATATTATATTTATTATTATATTATATTTATATTATATTATTATATTATTTATATTATATTATTATTATATTATATTTATTATTATATTATATTATTATTATATTTATTTTATTATATTACTATTATATTATATTTATTATTATATTAATAACAAGTACTTTCATGGCTACTGCTCCGATGAGCTTAGATCACTAAGCACGAATTTACACGAGATACTAGATTAGCAACTAGGTCCCACCCTTTTACAGTTAAACAAATAAGATGTAACCGTAAGTTCTACTCCAACAGCTTCTTTTCTCGCGCTTCCCGCCTGTGGAACTCCCTTCCACAACTCTGCTTTCCCGACAGTTACAATCTCCAGGTGTTTAAATGTAGGGTCAATAGACACCTCCTATCACACTAACTTCCAATTATTCTCAGAACACACTCATCTACCAAACCCTCATTCTCTGTATCCTCACCCGCCTATCACCCACCCTCTGACATTTCCTATATTTAATCATCCTTTCTCCACTCTATGTAGCCCCCTGCGCAGTAGTGGCAGTGACATGCCTTGCTCGGGGTGAAACGCTTATAAAAAAAATTATTATTATTATATTTATTATTATTATATTATTATATTTATTATTATATTATATTATTATTATATTACACTTATTATTATATTATTATTATATTATATTTATTATTATATTATATTATATTTATATTATATTATTTATATTATATTATTATATTATTATTATATATTTATTATTATATTATATTATTATTATATTTATTATTATTATATTATTATATTATTATATATATATTATATTATATTAGTATTATTATATTACACTTATTATTATATTATTATTATATTATATTTATTATTATATTATATTATATTATATTTATATTATATTATTTATATTATATTATTATATTATTATATATTTATTATGATAGTATTATTATATTTATTATTATTATATTATTATTATCATTATATTTAGTATTATATTATTATTAAATTATATTTATTATTATATTATATTTATATTATATTATTTATATTATATTATTATATTATTATATATTTATTATGATAGTATTAATATATTTATTATTATTATATTATTATTATCATTATATTTATTATTATATTATTATTAAATTATATTTATTATTATATTATATTTATATTATATTATTTATATTATATTATTATATTATTATTATATATTTATTATTATATTATATTATTATTATATTTATTATTATTATATTATTATATTTATTATTATATTATATTATTATTATATTACACTTATTATAATATAATTATTACATTATATTTATTATTATATTATATTATATTTATATTATATTATTTATATTATATTATATCATTATATATTTATTATTATAGTATTATTATATTTATTATTATTATATTATTATTATTATCATTATATTTATTATTATATTATTATTAAATTATATTTATTATTATATTATATTTATATTATATTATTTATATTATATTATTTATATTATATTATTTATATTATATTATTATATTATTATTATATATTTATTATTATTATGTTATTATTATCATTATATTTATTATTATTATATTATTTTCCTAAGCGTAGATGAGATGTCGCACAAGGCGGGAAATATGAAGCACGCAGTTAGAACTGAAGACATTTTTCTAACGATAGACAGAGAAAGTGATATAGAAAGAGGGAAAATAAGATAAGTAGCGAAAGAACGAGAAAAAAAGGCTAAAATGAAGAAAGAACAACAAGGAATAAAGGAAAGAAAGAACAAGGAATAAAGGAAAGAAAGAACAACAAGGAATAAAGGAAAGAAAGAACAACAAGGAATAAAGGAAAGAAAGAACAACAAGGCTAAAATGAAGAAAGAACAACAAGGAATAAAGGAAAGAAATAACAACAAGGAATAAAGGAAAGAAAGAACAACAAGGAATAAAGGAAACAAAGAAAGAACAAGGAATAAAGGAAAGAAAGAACAACAAGGAATAAAGGAAAGAAAGAACAACAAGGCTAAAATGAAGAAAGAACAACAAGGAATAAAGGAAAGAAAGAACAACAAGGAATAAAGGAAAGAAAGAACAACAAGGAATAAAGGAAAGAAAGAACAACAAGGCTAAAATGAAGAAAGAACAACAAGGAATAAAGGAAAGAAAGAACAACAAGGAATAAAGGAAAGAAAGAACAACAAGGAATAAAGGAAAGAAAGAAAGAACAAGGAATAAAGGAAAGAAAGAACAACAAGGAATAAAGGAAAGAAAGAACAACAAGGAATAAAGGAAAGAAAGAACAACAAGGAATAAAGGAAAGAAAGAACAACAAGGAATAAAGAAAGAGCAGGATTAAAAGGGAGAGATTAAAGAAAAAAGATGTAGAAAAATACAAATAAAAGAAAAAATGGAGTAACAGGCTTGCGAAATAGAGAGAGTGAAATTCTATTTTTATCACTTGATTGCTTTTTTGTATTTCAGAATTAAGATGAGGCAGGTGCTATTTCAGATGAAGAGAATGACAAAATATAAAAATGAAGATATTAGAAATGTGAATAAATATTCGGTATATAAATTGTATACGTTTTTCAGTTATAATGAAAGCAAATGAATAAATAAAAAAAAAAAACGAATAAACAGTCGCCTCTCCATGAAAACATAAACCAATTTTTTAGCTTTATTTTATGGGAGAGGCTATTTTCCTTGTCCCGGTAAAATAGACAAACATGTTTTTAAGCTTATTCTAGACCTTCGGGCTATTTTGACAAAATATATTTATTATTATAAAAGTTAGGTAATATAAAAAATAAAAATTCAGAAATTTAACAAAGACATTTATATATTTTCACCATCAGTTGTGAAAACAATTTTAAATCTCCCCCATCAATTGATTAAAAAGTTAAAATCGTTTATACATCATCAATTCTTAAATAAATATAGAAGTTTGTGAATATTTTAAGCACTTCAAGCATAACGTTCTCTGTAAATCACAAACTTGTCTTTGGGCATCGTTCTCTTGCCAATACACTTTAGGTACACCCACAGAAGACAACAGTCACAGACCACACAATCCATGTTATTCAAGTCCTGTCTACAGTTCACGCAAACACTACACTGACGATCTCAAATATGAAATAATTTTAGTTCAAAAATATTGCTGATATTTATCGGCAAATATTGATTTGGTTTCTACTATATAGGAACCCACCAGAAAGCCTTAGTGTCTGTTTTATCGGAATCAGCAAAATGGCTTTTGTGAATATCCTACAGGGCTTCTAAAAATAGTCGAGGTCTCTATTTTACCGGGACCCACAAAATAGCCTTGGTGTCTATTTTATTGAGACCGGCAAATATCCTTCGTGTCTATTTAACCCAAACTCGAAAATAGCCTTTGGTGTCTATTTTATCGGAACCGGCAAAATAGACTCGGTGTATTTTCCTAGACCAGCAAAATAGACTTGGTGTCTACTTTACCGGGACGCGCAAAATAGCCTCTTCGTTATTTGTTAATTTTCAATTTTACTTTGCTTTTGTTTTATTGTTTATTTGTTTTTTGTTTTTTTTTCCTCTTTTAAAAAAAGTTTTTGCCGGTTTGTAAAATTCACATTTTAAATCATTGTAATTTATTTGATGAATATTGTTATTTCTTAAACATGTCCCCATGATTAATTTATAACTTTTTCTTTCAGATTTTTAAAGCATCATTCATACTTTTCTGCAATATTCTCACCCATGTTCTTTACATCTAAAGAACACATTAGGCATGCTCTACTCTATGAGTTTCACAGTGATTCTAATACAAATGCGACGTGTTTCTTGTTTCGAATCTTTGCTTTCACGGCACCTTCAGACACCATTTTTGGGTAGGCTTCTCACAGGTGATGAGAAGTGAATTCTCTACCATAACGTTAAACATCGACGATCGTGGATAAATTGAGGAGAAAGACCAATTCAGCAACCGAGAGCAGGACTTCATCCCAAAAAGACCATGTTGAGCAGATGGAATCTAGTTGTAGAGAGCAAACGTCGTTATTGTTATAAAGATCTTCAAAAACAGACAGTTTTTCATTTTCAAGATGAAATTTTAAATCGGCAAAAACTTTTGCGCCGACCTAATAGAATAACGAAAATGAAAAAGTTAGATTAGTCAAATCGTAGAAACGATGACCAAAATGGTTGATTAGACTGGTCAATACGGTTTTTAGTGCCAAGAAACAAAACGCGTTTTCTAAACAATTTGATGGAGGCTGATTCTGAAAATGATCTTAAATTCCATCGTTAGCTACCGTTTTTGCTGTACTGAAATTACTCATTTTTGGAAAAAAGATTAATTTACGACCTTAGAGAATCAAAATATTTAATTACTAAAGTCCTAAAATCCATCAATTTGTATGCTCAGCAATTTATGTCAGCCATCAGAAATAAGATTTTCAAAAACACGCAGTTTTTCATTTTCAAGATGAAATATTAAATCGGCAAAAACTTTTGCACCGACCTGATAGAATAACGAAAATGAAAAAGTTAGATTAGTCAAATCGTAGAAACGATGACCAAAATGGTTGATTAGACTGGTCAATACGGTTTTTAGTGCCAAGAAACAAAACGCGTTTTCTAACCAATTTTATGGATGCTGATTCTGAAAATGACCTTAGATTCCATCGTTAGCTACCGTTTTTGCAGTACTGAAATTGCTCATTTTTGGAAAAAAAAGATTAATTAACAATTTTGGCTGATCGCAACCTTTAGTTGAAGGTCGTAGTAACCGATCAATTTGTAGGTAGGCTGAGCAATTAACTGAAATATACTATTTTCACAAGAAAATGTATTTTTGAGTAAAAAATTCTTTAAAATATAAGTACCGAATTTTACCAATTTATCTCCGAAATTCAAATTAACTGATAAACATTATATCAGTAATACATTTTATCAGTAATATGCTAATATGTGTATTAAGTTTCATTTTTTTGCATAGCCATCTTGATAAGTGTTGTGGACTCAGGATAGGACCGGAAGAAAATCACAAACTCGGTATTAGTGAACCATATATATTTAACGAGAGAACAAATACAAAGTGTGTTACACGTTCGTCGGACTGCCAAGTATTAAATCGAGGCGACTCGACTCGACTCGACTCGACTCGACTCTACTGAACTGAACTGAACTGAACTCATCTCAACTGCGAGAGGCATATTCTCCTGGTATTCATAATAATAGGAAGAGTTCATTATAGTCCAAAAAAGTAGGTCCCCTAGCAATAAGAAATAAACAAAATTTTTGTCATAGTTCTTATTTATGTTCACGAAGATTTTACTTCTACAGTTTATTAAATGATTTGATGAAAATTTTGTTGGTCTTGGTATATATATTCAATAGTATTATTTTTAAAGAGGGTCTGATTTTGATTAAAAAATATAGGCTGGTTTAAATACTAATTGAGAGATTTCTACGATTTTAATTTGAGAAATATTGCCATCAATCAATATAATATATGCAGAAAACAAATGAAAAATGCTCTTTTTCAAGAAAATGAGAAATTTCAGCATAGAAAAAAAAGGTAGTTAATTGTTGTTGGATCTCTTTTTGTATATGACAATGGACTCGACTGAGTGTATATATAATCTTGCTATAGCGAGAACAGTGAAAGATCTAGAATCTTAGTTGTAGTTGCAGTTTACAGTGGAGAGTAATCGTAGAGATCCGTTACAGATATCAAAGAATTCCGACAGATACCGAAGTTACCCAGGGACCAGACTAGCTCTGAGCTCCACTCAGCTAGAATAAGCAACCTGGACATATTATTTCACTTCAAGATTTCTATATATTTATGTCTATTAATAGTATTCCTGAATTGACTAAACCGTGTTCCAGTTTGCATGTTACGTTCCAATATAACCTACTTTCTATCTCCATACCGGTTTTTGTTGTCCATTATTTTGGCGGTTCCTCCTCCGGAATCCACAACAATCAAAGAAATCAAAGAAAAAGTAAGGTTATTTTCAGATTTAGTGCCCTCAGTTTAGCTACAAAAGATGTTTGATATCTCGACACCATTTCAATATATATATATATATATATATATATATATATATATATATATATATACAAATGGCGTAATATTTAGATCGTTGTTGATCTGGTCGTCTAATGAAGTAACCTTCTTAGGATATGAAAATATCTTTACTTATTCCTGACTCTTTTTCTTCCAGATAATTTTTTTTTTCAATATATTGTTGCTCATAAATAATCCGAATGAAAACGATTACAATTAAATAATGTTGCGTAATTTTACTATATGAATACAAACCAGGTCATTCTGCCTCTGAAAGATTTCGGCATATCAAGGCGGACTTTGGAAATGGTAGTGTTGAAGTCAGAACTGTATAGAAATGGTTTCTAAGCTTTGTTTGGGGGATTATAGTATTAAAAATAAATCAAAGGGAAAACCACGATCAGTTATCAGACATGATCAATTGAATGCTTTGATCAAAATCAGAAAAATACAGTTCGATAACTTGCCTCAGAACTCGAAATATCTAGCACAACTTTTTCTCGGCATTTGTAAGCAATTGGAAAAGTAAAAGAAAAACTGAATAGGCCTATACCGCATGAACTGAATGATTCTGAAAAAGAAAAAAAAAACATTATTTTAAAGTGTAGTATCCTCAGCATGCGGATGCGCGTTGTGGTGCATTGGATATCGGCTCGGAACGAGAAATCGGGGAGCCGAGTTCGAATTCCAGCTGAATTCATTGCATTCACTTACGCGCAAATACCCCTGGGAAAGGTATTAATCCGCCTATTCCTTCCAGTTATGGGTTAAATAACAGGACAGATTGGGTTCTATAGCCTTGTTCGGCAACCAGACTACCGCAAAAAGAAATGGCAACCTACTGCGGGATAATCTTCAGCCCAGTCAGTCATGTCTCTTTCGAGACATGATCGCCCAAGCGTGTATCACGTATGGCACTTGACTGACTGATCTTTTGCTTTCCTCAATAGAGAAAGAATCATTTTTTCACCGAATTATAACATGTGATGAGGAATTAATAGTCTTTGACAACAGTAAGTGAAAAAGCCAATGATTAGATGCAAGTGAATCACCTAAACAATAACTCAAACATCCATTACACTCTAAAAAGTTAATGTTTACTAAATAGTGGTCTTTCATAGGGTTTATTCATTACTCATTCTTGCCTTAATGGAAAACAGTAAAAGAAAAATTAATGGTTACTCAGTGGTGGTCTTTCACAGTGGTTATTTATTATTCATTCTTACTTAAAATTAAAACAGTAAGAGAAAAAGTTAATGGTTACTCAATGGTGGTCTTTCATAGAGGTTATTTATTATTCATTCTTGTTTAAGGGTACAAAAGTAAGAGAAAAAATTAATGGTTACTCAATGGTGGTCTTTCATAGGGGTTATTTATTATTTATTCTTGCCTAAAAGAAAAACAGTAAGAGAAAAAGTTAATGGTTACACAATGAGGTCTTTCATAGGGGTTATTTATTATTCATTCTTGGTTAAGGGTAAAAAGTAAGAGAAAAAATTAATGGTTACTCAATGATGGTCTTTCATAGGGATTATTTATTATTCATTGTTGCCTAAAAGTAAAAAAGAGAAAACGTTAATGGTTACTCAGTGGTGGTCTTTCATGGGGGTTATGCATTATTCATTCTTGCTTCAATAAAAAACATTTACAGCAACCTCGTATAGTGGGGAAATTGAGTGTATGCATTCACAACAATTGAAAAAGAAATATCCGAGATTTGTGAATCGACTAAGTTTACTGTACTACAACGTACGGCCGCACGCTTCTCAATCAACTGTCCAAAAACTGCGTAGATTAAATTATAAAAATTTGCCTCATCCTCTATATTCACCTGATATCTCTCCTACAGATTATCACTTATTTAAGCATTTTCATAAGCAACAAACATTCATTAAGAAGGAAGAAGTAATTGAAGCAATAAACTGTTTATCTAATCAAAGGATAAGAATGTTTGAAAAATGAGATCAAGAATTTAGAAGTACGTAGTGCAATTAATTATCAATGTATTACCTATTTCAACTAAATAAATTAGTTATTTAATATTTATGAAGCGTTTAATTAACCTATAAAGTTCGGTATATCATATGTGACAACCTAATATTTACGCTATATACATGGTTCGGTATTGTACTCATCTTAATTGTTACAATCACTATATTTCATCCGCTGGACGCGCTGGGCTTCTTCGGGTGATACGCGTTAGAATTTGGAACCGAACCCTTTAATTAGTCTACGTAGATATTTTGTTCTAGTTTTACGTCCCATACATTTTCTGGATATCTTAAATTCAGTTAATTCACCTTCGTAACAATGGTGACCTCAGCGAACAACATAGCCCCAAAGGAAATCAGACGCAGAAGAAAAAATGAGTGGATGACCGAAGAGATCCTCCACATGATGCAAAGGAGACAAAAAATAACGCCAAGACACGGAGCAGAGTACAAAAAACTTCACATGGAGATAAGGAACAAATGCAGACAAGCCAAAGAGGAATGGCTCAACAACAAATGTGCAGAAGTAGAGAGACTGAGCAGGAACAACAAAGCAGAAATGCATAAAGAGATAAGAGAACTGACAGGACAAAAAACCTGTTCCTCAACAGGATGCATAAAATCCAAGGAAGGGACAATCATAGTAGAGAAAGAGGAAATACTCCAGCGATGGGAAGAATACATAAAGGATCTCTTTGGCGACAAGAGAGAACAACCGAGAATACACAAGGAGATGGATGGACCAGAAATACTAAAATCCGAAGTGGAAGCTGCAATGGCCAAAATGAACAGAAACAAAGCACCTGGCCCAGATGGCATAGTGATAGAGCTGCTGACAGCCTTAGAAGAATATGGCATAGAAAAGATTACCGACATAATAAACGAAATTTATAGCAGCGGAATAATACCAGACGACCTATGCAAGTCGATATTTATAGCACTGCCGAAGAAACCAGGTGCAAACGAGTGTGAACTACACAGAACTATCAGCTTAATGAGTCACATCACAAAACTGATTGTCAGAATCCTGATGAATAGAGCGAGAAGCAGAATCAGGCCAGAGATAGGGCAGGAACAGTGCGGGTTCGTCAAAGACACTGGAACAAGGAACGCCATATTCATGATTAGGATGCTCTCTGAAAGGGCATTACAAATGAAGAAAGACTTGTACCTATGCTTCATTGACTACGCGAAAGCATTCGACAAAATACGACACAAAGAATTGATGGAAATGATAAGCAACCTCGACATTTTCGGCAAAGATATAAGAATAATCAAGAATCTCTACTGGCAGCAAACGGCCTGCATACGGACAGGTAACGACCTCAGTAGATACACAAAGATAGAAAAAGGCGTAAGACAAGGATGTGTCTTTTCACCGGATTTGTTCAACCTATACAGCGAGAATATTTTGAGGACCCTAGATGACACACCAGGATTTATTATTGGAGGCCACAACCTGAACAACATAAGATACGCGGACGATATAGTACTGATTGCGGACACGGAAAGGAAACTGCAAGATCTCATACAGAAAGTAGCAGTGGAGAGTGACAAGAAAGGACTACAAATAAACTTTAAGAAAACTGAGTGCATGGTCATCAGCAAAAGATACAACCCAAAATGCCAAATACAGGTAGGGGATAGCAGAATCAAACAAGTCCAAGAATTTAAGTACCTAGGAAGTGTTCTAACAGGAGATGGAAAGTGCGACACGGAGATCCGAAGGCGAATTGGCATGGCAAAGGACGCGTTCCAGAAGATGAGCAAAATACTAACACACAGGAAGATCTCAATAGAAACGAAGAAAAGAGTGCTAGACTGCTACGTGATGTCAGTTCTACAGTACGGCTGTGAATGCTGGACAATATCATCGAAAATGAGGACAAAACTGGAAGCGGCCGAAATGTGGTTCTACAGAAGGATGCTACGTATATCGTGGACTGAGCATACAAGCAACGACGAAGTGTTAGAAAGAATGGCAACAAAAAGGAAATTGATGCTGAGCATCAGGAAGAGACAACTGAAGTTCCTGGGACACGCAATGAGGAAGGAGAGCCTGGAGGACCTGATACTGACTGGACAGATAGAAGGAAGGAGAGACAGAGGAAGGCAGCGGATAACATATCTGCAGAGTTTGATCAGGTGGATGACGGAACGGGGGTTGCCAGGAGCAACAGGAGCAAACATACTAAGAGCCACAAGGGATAGAGAGACGTGGAGATCCATGATCGCCTACGTCCTGAAGGGACAGGGCACATAGAAGAAGAAGAAGAAGAACTCTGCAAGTTTTGTTCACCTCAGCTGTGGCCAGGAATTGAACTGACAACTCTTTGGGTCAAATCATTGGATTACTTCAACCAATGCGTTTACCCACTATCCTTGGGGTCATCAGTGTATAAATTTTTAGAACTTATAAACCTAATGTCTCAGTAACAATTTTTAACCAGAACTCATATTACAATTTTTTTTTCCTCTCTAACAAAATATATTAGTGGTTTACAATATTGTATACATGTCTATGTTTGGCCGGCTCAGGATACTTTTGGAGCCTAGCACATGAGCTAATTACTTACGTTTTCGTACTTTGCAGTGATGTTCACTGTCTATTATTTCAACATCCCTCCATATATGAAAAACAACACAGAGATCAGCTATCTCTGTAGGATGAAACTGAAATAAAATTAAAATGAAGTTAGATGACATCTAAGGTGCTTAATTCATAGTTAATAATAGTAATATTTGCGAAAGAAAGAAAGAAAGAAAGAAAGAAAGAAAGAAAGAAAGAAAGTATGGGAGTGAGGAAAAAAGAAGCAAACTTATAGATGAATCTCTATCAATCATCTCTATCTAAGAATTTAAGTAACTACTTTTTTCTATAGCAACATGTGAATAAATCGCTTTTTTGGTAAGTAGATTAGGGTTATTTATATGGTTTAAGATGACAAATCTTTTTAAAAGGCATGTTATTGTTACATTTGTCTCAGTTTGTATTGCAAGATTTAGATTTAAGGACGATTTTCCAAGGATTATTTAAGTTCTTGTTATTATTTTTAATTTCCAATAATATATCATTATTATTTTTTAATTTTAAAATTTTAATTTTCTTTTAAATTTGTAATTTTAATTTTTTATCTCCAAATAAACACTATAAATAAATTTTACTCTTGTTATTAAAAAACAGTAACACAACTTTATAAGATTTAACTCTCATGAACATCGAGTGAACTTAAATTCGAATCTATTAAATTCGAATTGTACATTGCCTTATGATGGCTATATATATATATATATATATATATATATATATATATATATATTACAAAAAAGTGAAAGAACACGTAGATTAAAAACCCACTGTTCAACCATTTACTTTTATAAAGAGTGCTCAATCCAGAGTAGAGCTTAATATTGTAGTTTTTTATTACGATGGTTTATAAAAGCATAATATCATTACACAAAAATTTTCATGTCTCAGAACGAAACTGTTCCCCTTCAGGTGATATGTTAAAACAATTTAACATATCACCTGTAGAAGAAAAAGTTTTGTTCTGAAACATGAAAATTTTTGTGTAGTGATATTATGCTTTTATAAACCATTGCAATAACACAATTACTATATATATATATATATATATATATAAACAAATGTTTGGAGGTACACCATTTCTATACTACTTTAAAAACAAGGAATTTATTAACAGTCTCAAGAGCTCTTTCGTCCAACATCTCATCAGGAGAAAATCACTGGAATTATAAATCAAACGAAAGAAAAGCAACGAAAATCAAGGACGAAAATGTTTTTTTTATCAAATTTTGGACGAAAGAGCTCATGAGACTGTTACTAATAATTCCTGGGTTTTAAAGTAGTATATATATATATATATATATATATATATATATATATATATATATATATAACACTATGTATATATAACGCTATATTTATATACATATGGTGTTTAATCGTGATACTGTTTCCTGTCAAGATTGTTGTTTTTCAGCGGTTATTACTGATATAATGTATTTTGGCAAGCAAATCTTTTATCTTAAAGTGCTCGATGTCTGGTGTAGATAGAGTGTTGATATTTCCAAAGAGTTTATCTCTTTAAAAGAGCGGGTTAACAGTATTATTTTCTTTGTTTCCAATGAAGTCTTATGTCACTCAGTATCCTGCTTAGCCTTTGAGATGCGTCCTTGGCCATCCCAAAACGCCTTCGGATCTCCGTGTCGCACTCCCCATTCTCTGTTAAAACATTTCCTAGATAGTTAAATTTCTACACCTGTTTGATTTTAGTATCTTTGATCTGTAGCTGACATTTATGATCCTCATTTTACTCATGACTATGTATTCAGATTTCTTTAAGTTTATGTTTAGTCCTTTCTTCTTGCTTTCCCTTGCTACTTTCTGTATGATAAACAGCCAATTCTAGAATTCTAGACTCAAAGCGGTCAAGATTAATTAGTATATAGATTTTCAGGATGCAGACAGAAATTTTAATAGTAGGCACCACTACTAAATCGCGAAAAAAAAAACAGTATAGTATGAACAAAATATCCCAAACTTAATAAAGCAATTTTTCCCGTGAAAATGTTTATATTATTATTAAAAGAAAAGATCAAAGTAAATTTTCATTATTTTTTTAAAAAAATTTAATCCCTTCTAACATTTTCGAAATTTTTTCAGAAAATTTTGTTTTGATTTGAGTTAGTGGTTAAACAACACGTTGCGACTGTTTACATTAGAAAACGTAATGATTACATTACTCACTATTTTTCGATGACAAACACATTCATTTTGACATTCTCGCAAAAATAAAATAATTGTCGGATTTTGATGAAACTTTCAGTACTTATTCACAAATGAATTAAATTATTTTTGAAATTATTATTTTTAAAAAATCTTGCTAAATATTTTTTTTTAACTTTGTTACCTCTCCTCTACGTAAATCCATGAAATTTTAATAAATTCTAATTGGTGTACAAACTATTTTTCATTAGATAAACGCAGGACACGTTGAGAAATATAAAACATCTTTTTTTTTTTCATTTTAAATTTTACAACACTATCCGAAAATCTGCTTCAAAGAGTAAAATAGAAATTGCAATAAAACTCTGATATAATTTAATTTGATAAGCTTTTAATCGATGGAATAAATAATAAAAATTAAGGACATTATAGTCTGAGAAAGAATTTTTTTTCAATTACTAATAAAAGTTTAAAAGAATTGTTTACATTTTTTATTATGATAATTTATAAAGTTTTAAAAATACTTTAAAAATCTTTAAAGAACTTTAGCGCTTATTTTTTTCAGTTAAGAATTGATGATTATAATGTCTATCGAAAATTGAAATTTTAATAAAAATCGTTAAGCACGCATATTTTTAAAATAATTAAAAAATGTTTTGGTGGGTAAATATGCTCATTTTTTAAAGTACGATGTTCCATGGGAGTCATAGCATGTTTCCATAGGGATCATGTTGATTTTAGAAGTTAACAAGCGTTTTAGATTATTTCCCCTACATGAAATTTTGGCACGATTGGCAGCCATACTTAGCGTTCTTGACAACTTCCGGTTGTCATAAAATCGTTTGTCACTTCTGATAACGCATATAAGAGGACTGCCGTATTTAAGAAAAGTTTTTATCGCAAGTTTCAGGCAGTAAGCAATTACCTATCATTTAAAAATCAGATAAAGGTAAGTTTCAAGTTAAAAAAAATGACTTAAATGACGTTTCGGCGAGATATATTTTATTTTTGCAAAATTTTTAAAACAGAAGTTTGGCTTCTGTTTACGAAATGTGTCGATCAATCAAAAATGGTGGTAAATTCAATTTTTTTTAATCAGAAAAAATTTAGATTCTAATAAATATTATTTCGGCTTAAAATACACCAGTGTATTTTGCTTACTGGAATCGCTACATTTAATTTCTTGGCTTTCAATTAAAACTAATTATAAAGCTTGAAGATAACTTATTTATTTTTAAAATTTCAATTTAAATTTAGGTATCGGAAATAATTGGAGGTACTTATTTAAGGGTATAAAGCTAGAGTAGAATAGAAGGAAGTGGAAATCCAATACTACACAAGAAACAAGGAATGAACCTCTACTACTGTTCAAAAATGTTAGATTAAGGCGGAGAAGTCAGTCTGTCAGTTAAGTGCTATACATGATGCACGCTTTGGCGATCATGTCTCGTAAAAGACATAACTGACTGGGTAGAAGATTATTCCACATTAGGTTGCCATTAGTTTCTGCGGTAGACTGGTTGCCAGCCAAGGCTACCGAACTGAATCTGTCCTATTATTTAACCCAAAACTGGAGGCAAGAAATGGATTACTGCCTCTCCCAAGAGTATTTGTGTGTAAATGAATGCAAGGAACTGAACTTGAATTCGAACTCGGCACCCCTGATTTGTCGTTCCGATTCGATATCTACTGCACCACAAACAGAGCTGAAATAAAAGGAAACCCAATCTTAAACAGAAAACAAATGATAAACCTTTATACCTGTTAGAAAATCGGAAAGGAAAATGAATCGGACCATAGATGAACCTATTTCCTCCGATTTGGGAAAGGAGAAACAAATAAATAACTAATAAAAACCATTCAGAATTCAGAAGGACACATTATAAGTATAAGGGTGAAGTAAACTTTCGAAGGAAATGCTAAACAATCCTGAACAAGAAACAAAAGTTAAACATCTAAGGGAGTGGGATCTTCGGCCCCTTCAAAGCGGAACCCTTTGCATTTCACACATTTGTCATATCGTCTCTTCTACTCTTTAAACCAGTCACTAAATTCCAATTTTGGGATCACTATCAGCTGCTTTGACTTGTTTCATAACATGCTCATTTAACGTAGGCAATCATGATTCTCCTCAAATTCCTGTTTTGTTTGAAGAGGTAATACTCAAGTAGGTTTCTCTATTGTTTCCCTCTACGCCTTATATCTCGAGTGTGTTAAATTCTCCAAGCCATCTTTCTTCATCTTATGTGTCCTATACATTTCAGCCGTTTTTTCTGATTGCTAGCATCTGTTTCCCTGTCGTTCTTAGTCTTCTTAAAACTTCCTCATTATTCACATGTTCTCAGTCTTCGTCAGTAGAGTCACATATCTGTTTCCACACGTTTTCCTTTTATGAAATTGAGATATGAGATTGTTCAGCATTCACTCTTCTATAAGCTAAGGATGTGTGTGAACCGGGCTCTCAGCAAACTTGACTACTCCGATATATATATATATATATATATATATATATATATATAGTGAAAAGATTAGAAAAGAGAAAGCCAGAAACCACATCCTGAACAGGGAACAAGGGATGAGCCTCTACACCTGTACAATAGGCGTGGGTGGAGTGTGAACCGGGCGATAGTTTAATGTAGTACACTTGGTATGTAATCCGGGTAAATTCAAAATGAGACGAACTCGAGAGAACTCAATGTTAAATTCATTTATTTAACAGAGTAATATTTTATAACGGATTTCTGATTATTAGTTTGGATGATACATATTTCACCGCTTTGATGTTCTTAGCGCGGCTCTTCAGATCCAAATCGAAATATCCCCCCACCGCAAAAAACCCCAAAATTTTCTAATCTTTTATTTGATTTTCCGTAGACGCCCACATGTCCATATTAGGACGGATATTTGTGACATTTATACACTCCCGATCAAAAATTTAAGACCACTTAAAAATATTTAAAAAGAAATATTTTTTTAAAGATAGATTTTAAACTCCTCCCACTTAAGGTTACCAATACTACAATCTAAAAGGTTATGGAAACAAAAAGCTACATTCCAAACATTTTATTTAGAAATTTGCATTTTTATAAAATGAGGCGATTTACACATTATAAGACCAGGGGTATAAATTGTTAGATCTATGGCAATTCCAAAGTTTTTAGTTCAGTTAGAGATTAGCAATCACTGCGTAAAGGGGTTACCATGCCTAAAGGAAGCAAACTTACCAAAGTTGAGCGTTCTCGAATTCTAGAATTCCATAAGCAAGATTTGTCACAGCGGGTGATAGCAGCTAAGGTAAATCGCAGTAAAACTGTGATTTGCAACTTTCTAAAGAACAGTGATAATTATGGAAAAGCAAAATCCTCTGGTAGGCCCCCCCCAAAATTTCTCCTGCATTGAATTCTTTTGAAAGATTTTTCAGTGGTCTTAAATTTTTGATCAGGAATGTATACGAAAAGGTTCTCGTTCATTTGAAAAATAGCCTCGCAGAAAGGATATGGGAGGGTTGACGATTGACACATGCGAGGAAGGGAGAAAGTTAAAACCTAGAAAAGGAAAAAAGGAGAAAAGAAAAAAAAACAGAAAAAGGAAATGGGTGATCCGGCCAGAGGAAGGAGAAAGAAAAACCAGAGAAAGAAAAAAAGAAGGGAAGCAGATAAGGTCGGAATGGAAGGCGAGGTGCGAGAAGGGGGGGGTGAAGAGGCGCAATAAAGACGTAGCGAATAGATACAAATCTATGAAATGCTGTATCACAAGAGATGAATAATGACGCCACTTCTCCTGATCATGTTTCATGGCCCCCACCCGTTTTCATAGAAAACAACGAGAAAAACTTTACCCATAAAAGCCAATTTCAGACTCATTGGGATATATTTGCGGTACGAAAAACCTCTGTCGTAATTTTAATGCAATTTGAAACCATAATTGCCTTCGTTATACCTTATATATATATATATATATATATATACTGATTCATGTTTCATTAAATAATATAGACAAGTTTTTCCCGTCTGAATCCATCCTCCACATACATAAATCTACCATCCACCCGTGTATTGAATACAGCTGTCACATCTGGTCGTGTACCCCTGCTATTCACCTCGGTGTTCTTGACAAAATCCAACGGAGAATCTGCAATGTGATCAATCATGACTTGGAAGCTCAGCTGCAGTCAGTTTCTTACCGGCGTTATGTGACTTCCTTCTGTCTTTTCTACAAATACTTTCACGGCTTCTACTCCGACGAGATTGGCTCCCTGGTTCTCCCTTTGCATTCATTTCCTTGAGCTACTAAACTAGGTGCCACCTTTTTAAAGTGAAACCAATAAAATATAACCATAACTTCTCCTCTATCAACTTCTTTCCTCTCACTTCCTTGCCTGTGGAATTCCCTTCCGTATACTTGCTTCCTCGACAGCTACAATCTCCAAGAATTTAAATGTAAAGTCAATTGCCATCTCCTATCTTCCTGACTAGCATCCTTTCCCTCATGTTCTTTTCTCCGTCCACTCTTCTCATCAGCTCTCTTCACACCAGTGTTCTCGTTCTTCTAATACCAACTTTCTGACATCCCCTATAACTTTTTATTCTTTCTCATCATTCTCCTCCTATTTAACCCCCTGCACACCAGTGGCAGTAAAACTGCCTTGCTTGGGATAAAATTATGATAAAAAAATTAAATTAATTTTAATATATATGCATGTATGCGTTTATATATTCGTACATAATTGTGTGTGTGTGTGTGTGTATGTGGGTGTGTGTGTGTGTGTGTGTGTGTGTGTGTGTGTGTGTGTGTGTGTGGACTGCCTGGAATTTGAGAAAATATATTTAGTAAAAATAGTCTACGATATTATTTATGGTGCAATGACTCATAACATGTAACTTTGTGAGATATTATATATATATATATATATATATATATATATATATTATCATCCACAGCCAGTCCTGTTTCGCTGTATCACAAGTGATTAGTACGGTAGACTATCGATTGCTTCTAACCGACTTGCCATCAGTCGCCGATTCTAACTCTAAACTCTAAACATTCGGTAGCGTCATATATAAAATGTAAAAACACGGGTTTATATTCATGACTGAATGAATGATGCTTAAATGCGTGAGTAGCTACTGTTTTTAAAGTCTATCATTTCTCCAAAGTGCTCAATCGGCGTGCGAGAGTATATATATATATATATATATATATATATATATATATATTGTCAATAACACAATAACATTCAATTATACACACAGTAAAAAGAACCTTCAGATATTGGAGGTCATCTACATTAAATCAAAACAACCCAAACTTAATAAAATCACATTTCAATCTGGTTACATTGCATTTAGACATATGGTTCTGTTAAAATTTTCGAATTGCTGTTCCGTGACTGTTATCGTTGCTTAGCAATATTTATGTCAACACAAGATAAAATAATATTTGATGGTGGATGTCTCTGTAACCACTCTGAAGAAGGATCATGTAAGCCGAAAGCTTAGAACCAGCATAACAAAAACATATTCAAACGTTGAACATTTTTGTCCTTATTTTCACCTGAAATTAAAGCCAAAATACGATGTTTAGAACGGCTCATGATTAAACATAATAGACATTCATTGTCTGTTATATTTAACAGTATATGTTTAGAAATATATATATATATATATATATATATATATATATATAGAGAGAGAGAGAGAGAGAGAGAGAGAGAGAGAGAGAGATCATAGAAGTAGTACAAACTAATGGATTCATTGTAGTGATTTAATTTATTAAGAGTGCTCGATACTCAGTATTGCATTATATATGTTAATATTTTTATTACAATTTTATAATAAAGACATAGTTTACTGCAACTCAAGAGTCGTCGTGCTTCAGTATTACCTTATTAGTACCTCGTCAGACAGAGAAATATTTTTTTACTGTTCGGAATTATTATATCTAGAAGCTTAGAAAACTATACAATTGTGCTCTCGTGTGCACTATGTTTTTATTATAAAATTATTACCATATATATATATTGTTGTCATCCGAAGACAGATCTGTTTCGCTGTATCACAGCTCATCAGTATGGTTAGACTCCGATTGCTACACAACCCAGGCTCGAAAGCCGACCGATTTGGCGTCAGTCGGCGACTCTACCCCTGGGCGTTCGGTGGAAGAAAGCAGTCTTTTTAGCGCATATCATATTACGCGCCATATTATATATATATATATACTGTCATCCGCAGACACATCTGTTTCGCCGTATCACAGCTCATCAGTACGGTTAGACTCCGATTGCTTTTTTACCCAGGATTGAAACCCGACCAAAATGGCGTCAGTCGGCGACTCTACCCCTTGGCTATGGGCGTTCGGTGGATATATATATATATGCACCTTTCTTGTCCATTGTGATTTTGTAGCATGAAGCATCATTGCGTACACATGAAAACAGTGAAATCTATGTACTGCGCTTTTTTTATATAAAGATTTTATTTTTGCTCAGTTTTTGCGCACATTACCTGAAACTTTAGTATTCTTTATACTTTGGTTTCACTGGAAAAATTGTTGGAATGAATTTGTTGACATTATAAACATAGTGTTTAATGTAAGGCATATAACATTCTATCAATTAATCGCAGGATTTCAAGACAATTCTTCCAGTGAAACCATCTTTAACGAAGCTAAGAAAGACTATGCTACATATCACACAGCTCTCAAATACGCAAGAAAAGTGTTCAATAAACTCATACTCTAACACTTCCCCGTATCCAGCACTCCCCGCAAGATATTCAACAAAACACTGTAAAAATCAGCTAGAGTTACACCGAGAACATGACACAAATAATCAAAATATACAACAGGAAGACAAACAAAAGTCATCTGAACAAATTCAACCTACATGTAATTGCAGAATAATCAACGAATATCTTTTAAAATGTAATTGTTTGTAGAAAAATGTAATATACCAAGCCACTGTAAAATCAGCAGATAACGAATAACTGAATGACCTTGGAAACAAAGAAACTACGCACACAAAACCTCCTTTACATATAGTAAATGCACGAACATCACAATGCTTTCTCATCCTATCTGGTTGATCAAATAACGCCCCAAAAAAAAAAAAATCATGGAAAATAATGAAAAAAACAATCAATCCAAAAACATGTAAAAGGGAAAATGCAGCTATAAATATCTTCCCATACCAAAACAAACTAACAAATATACGATAAGAACTCGTTTCAAAATAGAGACACGATAACAAAGATTTACTACGTTGCATTGAAATCAAAAACTAACAACGAACAAGAATAAACAAAACTAACTAAATAAAATAAAATAGATAAACAAAAACAAGTTGATTAAATTAATCCAAACAAATAAATAAGTATATAAATAAGTAAACAATAAACAAATTAATGAACAACGTACGCACAGATAAACACAAGAAAACCAGTAAAATTAACCAAAAATAGAATAATCAATAATAAATATAACGTTATCATTAAAAATAACAAAAAAAAAACGCATTCAAATCCAGTATTTTTCCCTCTCAATAGTCACGAAAATTATTCGAAACCGTTAAAGCCCGCTACAATAATTGTTAGAATAATGCAATATACTACCCACAATGCAATAGACTACCCACAATGCATTACTGGTCTGTATATACAGGATGCAATGAATAAATCGTCTTCTAAAATCCGCAAAAATGTAAATAACACTGATATCTCATTTCAACAGGTTATTTTCCAAAATTACGCAAAAATATCTTCAAATACGGAAGAGTAAATTTATTGAATAAAATCAACATTAGCTTTAACCATGACCTGTAAACGACTTCGGAATTTCCGGCATCTCTTTTTGACAGGCTCGTTTTTACATTTTTGGTGAATACTGCCATAATCCTTGCCGTCAGGTCATCCTTAGTTCTACAAGAAGTTTTGTTGGTCTTTCGCTTAACTGCACCCCACACATAATAATCAAGGGGGTTACATTCTGGGAAGTTAGGTGACGAGATGTAAGAGGTGTTGTGGTCGCAAAAATCTTCTGAGAGCCATGACTGGTTTCTCCTGCTTGGTAAATGGTACAGAGACCTGTTACCAGACATTGGGTTATCAATCGCCCACCTTATTGACCCAGAGCAGCGCTATCTTCTCAAGGCACTTGAAGTAGGCCTCAGTATTGAGTCTTTAGCCTTGTTGGCTGAAGAATGTAGGCCAGGAATTCACCATCACTAGTAATCACTCCAAACACCATGAGGTTGAGTGAATATATCATCCAAATCTTACCAAATCCTCTGCTCTCTTCTCAGATTGACACCTAAACACTCTGATATTTTCTTGTTGGGGCTTCCAGCGCGAATGCTAAGCAGTAATTTATGCAGTTTCCAACTTTTTAGTGAAATGATTTGCGTCATCTTACTTTTTCTCACAGACGGTACCCAACTGACCCTACTATATTGTGCAATCGATAGAATCCTAAACAAACATCCCGAAATTAAAAATATAAAATGGCGGTAAATTACCAATCTCACCTTGTTGAGCAGAAACAGAATGCTCATAATATAAAGCTTGCGCCTCTAGGTGTTGACTTCAATGTCCATTTTTAAATTTACATATGCTTTATCCCTGATATTGAGCATTTTAACCCATAAATATAGCAAACCTTAAATATATCACTCGCTTTCTCTTCTTCTTCTTTTTCTATGTGCCCTGTAACCGATCATGGCTTTCCACGTCTCCCTATCCCTTATGGGTCTTAGTACGTTTTCTCCTGTTACACCACTCAACTCCCGTTCCGTCATCCACATGCTCAGGCCCATCAAATAAGTTATCCGCTGCCTTCCCATGTCTCTTTTTCCTTCTATCTGGCCTGGCAGTATCAGGTTCTCCAAGCCCTCCTTCCTCATTGCATGTCGCAGGAACTTCAGTTGTCTTTTCCTGATGCTCACTATTATTTTTCTTTTCGTTGCCATTCTTTCCAACAACTTATCATTGTTCACATGCTCGGTCCATGATATCCGCAGTATCCTTCTGTAGAACCATATTTCCGTTGCTTGAAGGTTTTTTTTTTCATCTTCGATGATATTGTCCAGCATTCACTGCCGTATTGAAAAACTGACATCACATAGCAATCCAGCACTCTTTACTTTGTTTCTAGTGAAATTTTCCTGTGTGTTAGTACTTTAGTCAGCTCCTGAAACGTGTCCTTCGCCATGCCAATTCACCTTCGGGTCTCTGTGTCGCACTTTCCATCTCCTGTTAAAACACTTCCTAGGTATTTAAATGTTTGTACTTGCTTGATTCTAGTATCCCCCACCTGTATTTGGCATTTTGGGTTGCTCTTTTTGCTGATGACAATGCATTCAGTTTACTTGAAGTTTATTTGTAGTCCTTTTTTTCACTCTCCGCAGTTACCTTATGTAGGAGGTCTTGTAGTTTTCTTTCCGGGTCTGCAATCAGCACTTTCTCTACATACATATCAAGCAAAAGTGAAAAAGAAGAAGAATAGAGTGAGAGAGGTATATTGTCGATTGTTTGTTTTGTTTTCTATAGCTTACCAAGCCTTTGCTTGTTATTTAAATCAGAATTGTGTTTTTAGATTGTAAACTTTTCCTTTTAGTGGGGAGTAAGTAATGGTTTGGGGATCCAAGTATTATTATGTAACCCATAGATGGTAGGAGAAGAGGTGGATTCATTCCTTCTCCAAAGTGTTTTTTTGCGTAATTGAATAGAATGAACTCAAAAGCATTTGCAGGCTCATCTCCCTCATTAAAAATTTCGAGTCATTACACAACTACACCACAGGCATATCCAACCCTAACCCTGCCTGGTATTCCCAAGCGGTCACCAATTTTGGTCGTGACCAGGTCGATGTTACTGAAGGTCGGTAATCGTAAAAACACCAGTTCTCATACGTGATGTGATTGTACAAAGAGAGAGAGAGAAAGAGAGAGAGAGAGAGTGAGGGGGAAAAGAAAGAGGGAGAGAATGAAAGAGTGAGAAATTAAAAAGATGAAATAAATCCAAACAGACTTGAATGGAGAGATTGGAAAAAGATAGATAGATAGATAGATAGATAGATAGATAGATAGATAGATAGATAGATAGATAGATAGATATTGAAAGGGAGATAAAATGAATATAATGACATAGATATATATATAGAGAGATAAAACAATAATAGATAGATAGAGAGAGAGAGAGAGCGAGAGAGAGAGAGCGAAAGTGAGATAAAATGAATAGATAGATAGATAGGGAGAGAGAGAGAGAGAGAGCGAAAGTGAGATAAAATGAATAGATAGATAGATAGATAGGGAGAGAGAGAGAGAGAGAGCGAAAGTGAGTTAAAATGAATAGAATGAGATAGATAGATAGATAGATAGATAGATAGATAGATAGATAGATAGATAGATAGATATGAAGAGAGAGAGAGAGAGAGCGAAAGTGAGTTAAAATGAATAGAATGAGATAGATAGGTAGATAGATAGATAGATAGATATGGAGAGAGAGAGAGAGCGAAAGTGAGATAAAATGAATAGATAGATAGATAGAGAGAGAGAGAGAGAGCGAGCGAAAGTGAGTTAAGATGAATAGAATGAGATAGATAGATAGATAGATAGATAGATAGATAGATAGATAGATAGATAGATAATGTGTATCCTTAGACATTCCATAAACAATGATTCTTTAGATCTAAAAGAGATTATGCCGATCCTTGTCAAAATAATCATGGTGTTTTGTCTAGTCACGTCGATTTCTAATCCTTAGCCCAAAAGCTTATGAAATTTAGACATTTTTTTAAAATTTTCCTCGGCACAACATCCTATGATCAGTAACATCATAGAAACAATAAACTACACTTGTTCAAGGTTCGAAATTCAATATAATATACACATTTCGTAACAATATTTCCCAATAGAATATGAATTCGACAAATTGGATTATTGCAGCAATTAAGAATTAATCAGAATGAGTGACCTTTAGCTACAATAATTATTTTTGAAAGTAATGCCAAAATCACTCCCTTGTTAGGATTAAGTAATATTGCCTAATAGTCTACGGCTATACCGTGTTGAATACACCGGTTTCCGTCCGATCACCGAGGTTAAGCAACATTGAGCCTGGTCAGTACCTAAATGGGTGACCATTTCGGAATACCAGCTACTGTAAACATAAGGAGCAAGAATGATCCACGTAGTCCTCCAGGTTTGGGGGTTGGGTGCAGCGCTAACAACCCTGCCCCTTAAAAAGCAATTTGTTACAGAAACAGTAACAAGAAGTTGCTGCCCTATGAACCATCTCGGTGTGATGGATAAATGGTGATGATGATACACATTTCGTAACAATATTTCTTAAAAGATCATGTTCAGCAAACTAGATTATTGCAGCAATTAAGAATTAATCAGAATTAGTGGCCTTTGTCTACAATAATTATTTTTGGAAGTAATGCTAAAATCACTTCCTTGTTAGAATCAAGTAATATTACCTAATTTTTTCCTAGTGAAAACCTGTAAGTAACTTCCATACAAAAAAAAAACTGTTAATGCGTTCTCTTGGTTATTTTATCTATATATATAAAAAGCAAGATGTGTGTGTGTGTGCTTGTGTCCTTGTGTGTGTGTGTGTGTGTGTGTGTGTGTGTCCTTTATTCAAATCCACAAATTTTATCCGTTTCTTACCAAACTTCACAAAAATATTCTTTAGGCTTCCAATCAGATCATGAGCTACTTATTTTTTCCGATTTCCCTGCGATATTGGAAATCAATACCCCAATATCCGGTCAGGATATTTATCATGGTTCCTGCTGCAGAATTTGCTCTTAATAAAATTATAGTTTTTCGTCTCAAACATTAGTAGATCTTCTCAGACGACTCATTTTCCTCGATATCGGAAATCCGTACCCCCAATATTCTATCCAATCTGATCAAAATCCGAATCAATATGGCTCATTTTCTCCAATTTTACTCCTGATGGGTACAATAAGTTTTCATGGACTTACTTAGGTTAGTTTATCCTTGGATGAATTATTTGACTCCGATATTGGAAATCGATAGCCTGATATCCTATCGGGTCTGATCAAAATCAGGTTTTCAGCTTTTTTATTTTGGCTTTTGCTTCGCGTTTTGTTCTAAGTAGGTATAATTGTAGTTCTTAGTCTCAGCCATGATACCATTTACTCAGAGGACTTATTTAGCCTTCAAAATTCAGTTTGCAACGGAAAACTAATTTGACATCGATACTCGAAATCAAAATTTGACTTACATCCATTCATTTTTCTTTCAATCTATTGTTTCGCTTTGACTGGAAACAACTATTGCTTTTTAGTCTTTCGTGCCAACGTCCAAAGAGTCTGAGCTCCAGGACCATGGATTAGTTGTAAAGCTTTCATTACACCCTAGCAACGCCGGGCTATTCTGCTAGTACTCTATAAAATGAATGCACAAATGAATTCTATAAAACATATCTCAAAATTCTTTATATACTATATTATATGTACAGTATCTTACTTGATCAGTTGTTTTTTCTCTATGAATCAGTTGCTTGTTTCTTTCACTGAAGCTTGCCATTATAATATTACCTATCGAACCAAGCAGAAATAAATAAATGCGACAAAATATATTTTAACTTATTTCAAGAAATGTATCCGGTGTTCATATATACAGCTAAAAAATCTTCAAACTGTGCTGAAAATGATTATTTTCTGCAAAATGAATGTTTTAGAAAATAATTATTATTGCATTGCGAAAGTTAATTTCTTATATCGAATTAATCCCTGATCCAAGAAATAAAATGAACCAAAAAAATGACATTTATTTTAAGCATCGGCAGAATTTGAATTATTGTTCAGTTCACACTTTTTTCCGTTTTTTTTTTAACAGGAGTGAAGTTTATCGCTTGTTTGCTGTCTAGAATTGGGTTTCCAGTTTTCTAAAGCCTTCTCTTTGTCATTAATTTCCATTAACACTTTAGGTCAAGTCATTTGGTCATGTGTACACATAGCACTTTGAATAAAAACTTTGGTTGGATAGATAGTTGTGTGTTCAAAGCAGTGTTCAATAAAAACGTTGAGAGTTGAGTTAAATAAAGATAACTAAGCTATTTGGGAGTAACACGACTCATGAAACGAAAAAAAATTTATTCCAATAAAGTTTCAGTTCGAAATTCCAAAGATCCGAATAAGATCTCAGCGTAAAACGGCCGAAACGTTGTGAATATGCCATAAAGATGAGGTCAACAGTTCGAACAATGTAAATAATTACAATGCCACATCTCAGAAATATAGTCAATTAAGTGCCTTACGTGATACACACTTTGGACGATCATGTCTTGAAAGAGACATGGCTAACTTGGCAGCGGATTATCCCGCAATAGGTTGCCATTGCTTTCTGTTTTAGACTGGTTGCCAGCCAAGACTATAGAACCCAATCTGTCCTAGTATTTAACCCATAACTGGAGGGGAGAGACGGATTAATACCTTTTCCAAGGGTATTTGTGCGTAAATAAATGCGAGGAATTCAACTGGAATTCGAACTCGGCACTCCGATTTGTCATTTCAAGTCGATATCCACTGCACCATAATACACATCCTAGCACCACAAGGCATGTCCTCAGAAAGACAAAAAGCAAATGTATCGATCATAATGTTACATTTGGATTGATTGATTTGTTTTGACGGCTTATCTAACTTTGTGGTCTTGATGCTGCTTAACTTTGGTGATCGAACGATAACAGGTTTGGTTTTGCTTGACTTTTGTCTTTGATCTTATGTAGATGTGTATCGAAAATACAGAAGAAGGGAATTGTCAGTCTTCAGAAAAGCACAATGACAAAATATAGTTATTATGTGTATAAGGTAAGTACATTTGTTATACTTTTATATGTGGATCTTCGTGGGTCATTTAATCTGAAATATATTTCGTACTGTAAAATATCGTTTGCAATGCCTCAGCGATCCTCATCTAATTACTGACTAGGCTCGATGCTACTTAACTTTGGTGAGTGCATGTTAATCAATGTATACAGCGTGATTTGAGCGTAGTTTTTATTTTATTTTGTATAGAAGTTTATTGACAATGAAAAAGAAAATGATTGTCAGTGTTCAAAAATTTGGAAAGAGTGTGACTATTATATACGTGAAGTCGTTGCTAATTATTTTATATGCAAGTGAATATTAAAAAAGTAGGAAGAACGTTCTTGTCAATGTTAATGTTAGATCATGCTTATAAATTATTATATTTGCGAAAGTGGTTGCTATAAAAACTCATGATAAATGATTTTAATATTTAAATCGTTAGCATTCAGGAAAATTTGAATGTTATTGGTTAGGAACTATGGCAAGCTTTGCTGAAAAAATGTTATATAATTATTCATGAACCTATTCACATTTGAAGATTACTAAACAAAACATCGCGTTTGCAGGTAAACACGAATTGAATGCATAAATAGGAACTTATACATCAATTCAAAGATTCTGTTTTTTGGTTTTTGTTTTTTCTTTTTTAATTAAAGTGGTCGTTATAAAATAGGTAGAAGAATAGAAAGCATCACACTTCGGACGTAGTTCATTTTAAATTCAGTCATCTCTTATTCTTCCGCCAAGTAATATAGTGCGGCTTCATTAAATTTTGGATGTCACCGCCCTTTTGCTAATTATCATTGAATTTTAATTGGCTCGGGGATGAATGTGCGGGAAGGAGGTAATTCAGAAAGAAACTACTTTTTTTTTTTTTTAGTTAATTGGGAATGGCTTGTCTGATGGGACGTAGAGACATGTGAGTGGCGGGGAATTAGGAATCAGATTTTTATTTAATATTTTGTCTTTGTAACTAACAACACTGCAGCTTCTGTCGTTGTTTTAGTCACGAATCCAACTGACATCCACGGTCGTCATTAACCATATTCATTTAAACACACACGCGCGTTCGCGCAAAAACACACACACACACACAGACAGACAGACAGACAGACACACACACACACACACACACATACTAACAGTTTCAGAGAGAGAGAGAGAGAAAGAGAGAGAGCGTTTTTTTTTTTTCAGACAAAACTATTCAACCCTTTCACTCACAGTTAAGCAAACACACATTTACATAATTGTGGATAGAATGTATATGATACATTAAAGTCCACTCCTAAACACATACATACACAATACACACACACACATATGTATATATATATATATATAATCAAAAAAGGTCTCACACACACATAATTACATACACACACATACACACACAAACTAAATTCGAAATGTATCGCCAAACAATATAATATATATATATATATATAAAAAAGTAGATGACCGATAGAATACAATTACAGACCAATTTCGCTGGTCATTAAAAAAAATTCTAAATAAACGACGGTGATAAGATAAACTTAATTTGCTAATGTGAAAACCCAACCCCAAAACCATTTAAACTTGGTGGCCAGCATTTGATTTATTTATTTATCCACTTATACACATGCTGATGTGAAAAACTACCAATCCCAAAGACATACTTACTTACCTATTTATAAACGACGCCTTGGCAACCAGAAACAAAAGAAACTCGATAAGTAAAGTCACAAGTTTATTCACCTGAAGAGAGTCAACTTTAGACTCGAAACACGTGTAGCATCACAAATACCATTATTTACACTTAATATACTATAACATGTATAATAAAAACAACAATAAATATACACTTTAAAGAAAACGTTCACGGCCTCTCACACTTTTTATTCTATATCCCAGCATCCCTCCTTTGTGCTCATGCGTAATTCCATCGACATGATAAATTCAGTCTGATGAAGTCTCAATTTACGAAACATGTCACCGGTAAACTTTTCCCACTTTGTCATACACTTTTCACCAATATTGTTTTTGGTATATCAAACTTTATGTATCATTATTTAATATATATATATATATATATATATATATATATATATATATGTATCATGATATCCCGCATTTAATGTATATATATATATATATATATATATATATATTGTATCGAGGCAGCAAATAATTTTCTAAACATATGCTGTTAAATATAAGAGACAATGAATGTCTATTATGTTTAATCATGAGCCGTTCTAAACGTCGTATTTTGTTGACCAAAATCTGTCTGATATTACCTACATGTTTATGTTTTTCAGAGAAATGTTTAATTGTACTCTGTTCAGAAAGATGACATGTAAGTCTACGGGAGAGCGTGGTTGTAGTAAAACCAATATATGTACTGGGTTTTTTATTAGTATCAGTGATGCAATCTCTGAATGGACATGTAAATTGGTACACTACATTGTTTTTTTGTAGAGACTAAAACTAAATTTTCTACAAAAATTGTATACAAACATTTCTTATTGCGTTGTCTTTTCTTGAAATTTGTGTTGTATTTTGTGGACATGATATCCCGCATTAAATTCTCCCTTTTAATCCAGATGTGCTTTAACCCCACAAACCGCATTTGCATCAGTTGTAATTGATTTCTAAATGTCCCGTTATCATCGCCATCACGTTTTATAATGAATCAACTATTCCTGGGTTTGACGATAAACTGCATTCGACAGCAAGGCTTTTGATCTGAAGATTGGCGGTTTTGAGCAACGTGGAATAAGCTTCTAATTCCTGTTTCTCCCAAGTCTACTCTGACTCGAGGTGATAGCATCTGTTAGGGTTCCTTCTATGAGCAACTACTGAATTCAATAAAAAAAAAGATTATGAAAGTAAAAAAAAATATATTTATAATAAAAATACCAGCAAAACATTTGCATTTTAAAAAATTACAAACAAACCTATGTATAGCAGAATTACCAACAATGCCATTTATCTACAGTTGAAGCCATAAAACTATGTTTAGAATTTTTAGATTTTAGCATTAAATAACCCATAACTACCACCCAGCGCATAAGATAAATTCGTGCGTGTGCCTAATTCAACTGAAAATATGTGTGGAAATAAAAAGATATCCCCAGGCTAGAAGAATGTCTGCCAAAAAGCAGTCAATAGATAACTAGAGATCAAAAATTTAATATATCAACAAAGGTCAATTGTCTATCTGACCGACCGACTCAAAGGATCCTCCTAAATTATATTGATTAAAAATTTCGGATGTTTTCCAACATCAAGAAAGATATTTCAAAGAAACAATTGTAAAGTAATCTACAGTTGCGTAATGACTATAGAGATGTTGATACACTATCATATTAGAAAGTTGTTTGATATATACATCAATGACAGAAATAGCAACATTAACAACACCTGCGAAAATGATAAAAGGGAAGAAAAAGATGGAAAACGGAACTCTGAAATCAATGAAAAATGTCCTTGAAATTATGAATGCTTAACTAGAAATATTGTATATAAAGTGGATATAAAATGTGACAACCAACTGCCTGTATCAAAATATGATTGCCAGTTAGAAACAGTAAAATCGTTCAATATTATGTATGTTAGTCTGTTTTAATATCATTTCCATAAGAAAAGATTAGAAAAAATATCTGGGCGCAAATTGATACATAGTAAGAAGTTCAAAGAAAACGGTTAAATTACCTTCATTTTAATATCTCGTGATATTGCACTACATATGAAAGAATTCTGAAACTAAATATTTTCTGGGACATTTTTTGAATGATCGGTGAGCTTTTTTTATAGTTGCCAACACAGTTTGTTTATAGATACGTAATTTGGAATAAAGCTCATTTCGTCTTTTTGTCTTGATAAAGTCCATCACAGGACGAAACGCGTAAGCGAGTTAAATACAGTTTTCCTCTTGTCTTCTTTTTAATTCACCATCCTGTTCTTAAACTCTGATCATAACTGAGTATATTTTTACACACACACACACACACACACACACACACACACACACATACACACACACACACACACACATATATATATATATTTATATATATATATATATATATATATATATATATATGGGGTGAGTGCATAGAGAGAGAAAATACTACATTAATTATTGTTCATAACGTGCTGTAATTATAAGAAAAGGGTGTTCTATATCAGAGATAAAACGTTTATATATATAGACAGTGATGGCAGAAATCAACACTGCCTGGTAACCGTCAGTTTCACGTTTGCTGGATTCCTCAGATAAAGTTAGTCTCTGCTTGATGAACACATTGAGGCGTAAAACTGACAGTAGTCATGTAGGATTTATTCAAAGGTATACACTGTCTATATCTTCCAATCTACACTACCGGCGATAATTATTAAACGACCCCAGTTTTAAAAGATTATGTATTTCATACTATTTTTAGTATTTATTGTCAAGTGGATAATTCTAAATGAAAATAGAATGGGGCTTTTGTTATTATTACTATGCAAAACTTTACAAGGTAACCAGGAAGCCTTTGTTTTGGCCAGCCAATAAGAAGAAGAGACTAGCATGGGGAAGAGAGCACAAAAACTGGGCACTAGAACAGTTCATTTGATGCACATTTTCTTGTGCACTATTAACAAAAGAGTCATTCTATTTTCATTTAGAATTATCCACTTGGTAATAAATACTAAAATAATATGAAATACAGCATTTTTTTTAAAAATTGGTTTGGTAATAATTATGGCCGGTAATGCATGTTTGTGCGTGTGTGTTTATATATGTTTGCGTGTGGTGTATTTTAATATATGAAACAGAGTATAAACGAAACCCATTAATAAGAATAGAAAATTTGATCGCGATGGTCGAGCATTTTGAAAATACCATAATTTCATGAAGTCAATTTTATTTTTTACATTGCTAGCAAGCATGATATCAACGAGAAGGAATGTTTTCTTTGAATATGAATTTTATTGATGAAGATATTACCGAGTAAAAAGGAAAAAGCTTAAATTGCACATGAAATAAATAATATAAATAATAGATAACATCATCAAATATTTTTTTAATGGCAGCCATGATAAGTGACAAATTTGAGAAAAAAAGAAAATTACCAATGGGGAAATCAGACGACAAAGTTTTATTAAAAAATAAACAAACACAAGTCGATAATTCTAATGTATAATAAAACACACATTGAAAAGCAACATAAAATAATTATATTTATTCTCTCACAAAATGAATTTCTCGAAAGGGAACGAGTTTTGATGGTTAGACTTGAGCAATTCGAACAACTACACTTTTGGATATAGAAAATATTACAAGAACACAAAGGATGATTTTAGCATTGGATAGTACCAAACACTGTTTATTATATTTATCAGTAAAAAGAAATCTATAATAAAAATTTAATTCATTAATTAATTACAATAAGAAATTAAAAAGTAACAATTCATTTTTAATTCATCTCAAGCAAAGGCAATAAAGCCATTAAGACGCAAAGAGTTACCTTGTGTAAAAACATATATTATTAAGAAGTGAGACGAATAGAAGAGTAATCAGAAAAACAATATATAACAATTAAATATTGAAGATCAAATGTAAGCACATGCGAAAAGTGCGATAGAGGAAACTGTTAGCATAGAACTTACAGTTACATCTAAGCAGTTAAAATATAACTTGATGAGACCTTATTGTTTGTCTAGTCAGTCAGTTAAGCGCCATACGTTATACACGCTTGGGCGATCATGTCACGAAAGAGACATGACTGACTAGGCAGAAGATTATCCCGCACTAGGTTGCCATTTCTCAGGTAAACTGGTTGCCAGCCAAGGCAGTAGAACCCAAACTGTCCTGTTATTTAACCCATAAATGGAGGGAAGAGACGGATTAATACCTTTCCCAAGTGTATTTGAGCGTAAGTGAATGCAAGGAATTCAAATGGAATTCGAACTCGGCTCCTCGATTTCTCGTTCCAAGCCGATATCCACTGCACCGCAATGCTAGTCTAGTACTGCACTTAGATTCATAAGGCCTATGTATCATATTAAAGATCTCTTCAAATGAAAGTATTTATAGAAAAGGCACAGAGAAGCAACTTTACGACGATAGGAATATGACTGAAGCCGAGAAAACAGGTCAGGACCAGTAATATTGCTGAATCTTCTTCGTATTTCATGAAGAACTTCTAAATATATAGCAGGAGAACCGGACCATATGTGGCAGCAATATTCAAAGCATAGATCAATGGTAGACTTATAGAAATGCCATATAGATTTTTGAAAGAAAAATTGTGTAGAACAATGCAGTGAACCAACTTTCATAGCAGCAAACCTGGCAATAGATTCAGTATAATTTTCCAATTCCTGTCAGATGAGAATGTTAACTCGAGAAAACGCAACGAATCGTCCATGCAGATGGAAGGCAGAAAGGAATATCTGAGAGGATTAACAGAAAGCAGGTTTGGTCTGTTAAAATTACCAAACCATTCTTTATTTCGTCAAAATGGTCAAACTTATCTAGACCAGAGTATATGGCTGTGTCATCAACATAGATATCAAGTTGAAAATATTGTTATGTAACAAGAAGGGCGAACCAGATCATAAATGCTGCACTGCGGTCATACGTGTGCTTTGACAGAGTTCAAAAGTGATTAGCGGCTTTGTGGGCGATTATTATTTTCTGTCCCATAGGACATTTCCGGGAGATGAAATATTGCTAGAAGCACGGTTCTCTATCGTTATTTCCATGGCAAATGTTCGAACGAGCTTCCATTCTTTAGGTCCCCAACTTCAGACATGCATAGCGAAAGTTTTCCAAATCCCTTCCCAAGTATCCAGCATCAACTCGCCACTATTCCCTTCGTATTTCTTTATTGAGGAAGAAGTTCCTCTCAGATGACTTCTTTCCCAGGACTGTTACTTCGTGGAACAGACTCACGAACTAATAATTCTTTATCACTACAATCTTCAAGTTTAGAGTCACACGTTATCTATCCTACATATCTTCATAATACGCACTTCTTGTCTTCTTCCTTTATTATCTTCCAAAAACCCTATTTAACATTTGCTATTTAACATAGGTGGCGCTTGTGATTTTTATCGGGTAATAAAAAGTATTTAAAAATCGTTCGTTCTTCAAGTTTTAAGAATTTCAACATACATTTTTTCTGAGAAAGTTAAGATTTGTTAACCTTTCAGTTAGGAAGTTACACCATCTTCGAATTTAAACCATGTTCATCACTCTCATGTCCATAATGCAAACATCTTTGAAGTGAAGATGAAGTCACCCTCGTACCCTCTTGCTGGTGGGGAGTTCCCCACACAGAAGAACCTCCGGAATTTTTCCATCAGTAGTCTGTTACTTCAGATATATTGCTATCGCTTTGACTGATATCTTCAGGGCGCAGGATGTTTATGATAGATCTATGGAAGGTCATACAGGTATGTAGAGCGTCTCCCCTATTGTCCATGTCACCGATGTTGGCCAAAGGAAAAGCAGAGTTCAGTAAACTTAGAACCGGTGTGGTCGCAGGAGATGCCAAAACGAATTTGAACATTACATCAGCCCGTATTAGGGATTCCGGCTCTAGAGGTGTCCTCAGAGTTTACTCTGATTGCTTTCCCCATGATTGGTTATGGACGCAAAATACCTGAGTTTTAAGTCAGAGTTTTCCTTAAATAATACTAGCAGTATAGCCCGGTGTTGCTCGGGCGTAATGAAAGCTTTAAAACTACTCCGTGGTCCTGGAGCTCAGACTCAGCTTAAAGAATATTTGTGTGAAGTTTGGTGAGAATCCGATAAAAATTGTGGATTTGTATAAAGGACATATAGACATATAAACAGACACACACACAAACAGCTTGCCTTTTATATATATATATATATATATATATATTATCGACTTTCTGCACTATTGTAAGAACTGCAACCTTGAAACTTTTGAATATCGTTTCTTATATCTTTGTCTATGAGTGTATCAAATTTGATTAAAATCGAACCACTCCTTCTATAACCCGATTTTTGATTATCGATTTTCGATATTTATCGGGGGTACATCGACACAAAACCTAGCTAAGGACACCCGTAGACGCTTATAATACAACTGTGTAAATTTTCAAGAAAATCGGTTTAGTCGTTTCGGAGTCTATAGGTGACGGACACACACACACACACGCACAGAATCTTCCATTTATAAATAAGTTTAGATAAAAAATTGATTCTTCTTAAAAAATAATAAAAGTAGCAAATAAAAGAAAATAACATTATGACTCGAAACATTTCTCCTACAAATTTGAAAATACATCTTCGTCCATAAAAATGTTACGTTACACTCAATAAGGAAGGGATAAATTTTTAAAAATATATAGACAAATGTTCTTAAAATGTTTGAATGATCTCCCAGACGTGATCAAGTCCCAAGTAGGCATCTACGCAGATGACACCAGAATTTACTCCCGCATCAGTAAGAAATGAGGTGAGGCGGACAAACATAACCTCGCTGCTGATCTTGAGAAGGATCTACACTTAGAGGTGGACTGGGGTAAGAAGTGGCTTGTAAACTTCAATGTTTCTAAAACGAAACTATCACGAAACAGTCAATTATCAGCGGCAACCTCTCCTACCCCTCATAAGCATGCACCAGTCGAGTCTCTCTGAAAGGAACATACTGTGCCTCCTCAACCTTACCCTACTTTCCGACCTTAAGTAAAATCATTGCATTTAGTCAATAGCCAAATTCACTGCTAGAAAGGTTGGGTCACTGTGTCGGGCCAGGAAGCTGAATCCATTTTGCACATATACAAATCAACCATCCGTCCATGCATGGAATACTGCTGTCATATCTGGTTAGGCGCTCCCGCTGTTCATCTCAGTGTTCTCAACAGGCTCCAAAGGAGAATCTGTAACGTGATAGGTCCCGACTTGGCAGCTCGACTACAGCAACTTTCTCGCTGGCGGGATGTGACTTCCCTCTGTCTATTCTACAAATATTTTAATGGCTTCTGCTCCGAAGAACTTAAGTCACTGGTGACCCCGCCACAAGTATCTATTAGTGCAACCAGACTGGCAACAAGATCCCACCCATTTACAGTTAGATCAACAAAATCCAGCCGACAATTCTATTCTAGCACCGTCCTTTCTTGCACTTCCGCCTGTGGAACTAACTTCCATATACTTGCTTTCCTGACGGCTACAACCACCAGGAATTTAAATGCAATGTCAATACCCATCTCTTATCCACTTGACTCCAGTTCATTCTACATCATCCGATATATCTTGTTCTTTTCCTTTCTCTCTACCTTCCCGACAGTTTACACCTGTGTTCCCATACATTTCTTGCCCTTTCTCTGACACCCGCTGAAATTGGTCCCTCTTTCTCTTCACTCTCCTCCTGTCTAAACTTTTACTCTCATGTAGCCCCCCTGCGAATCAGTGGCGGTACCATCTTACTTGGGGTGTAACGATTAGATAGGGAAAGAAATCAACGATTATAAACCCATAATCTGAAATAAGTAAAGCAAACTAATCATTACTACTTGAAACATTGCTGATGTCGTTGTGGTGCAGTGGATATCGACTCGGAACGACAAATCGGGATGTCGAGTTCGAATTCCAGTTGAATTTCTTGCATTCACTTACGCACAAATGCCTTTGGAAAAAATATTAATCCGAGTCTTCCTCCAGTTATGGGTTAAATAATAGAACAGATTGGGTTCTGTAGCCTTGGCTAGCAACCTGTCTACCGCAGAAAGCAACGGCAACCTACTACGGGATAATCTTCTGCCAGTCAGTCATCTCCTTCTCGAGACATGATCGCCAAAGAGTGTATCACGTATGGCACTTAACTGGTTAACTTGAAACATTAGATGGAAGCCAGACTGTAGAAGAGCAATTCCGAATTTTAAACATTGCAGTGAGAAACGGGATAAACATATCAATATCTATAAAACATATCAAATATCGATAAAATATTTATAAAAGAAACAGATGTAAGCCACATCCCACCCAAGACAGAGTGGCTGGAGTCTAGCTGCCAGGTCGGGACCAATCACGTTACAGATTCTCCTTTGGAGCCTGTCGAGAACACTGAGACTAACAACAGGGACGCCTTACCAGATATGGCAACAGTATTCCATCCACGGTTTGATGGTTGATTTGTATGTGTGCAAAATGGATTCAAACGGAAAATACTTCCTGGTCCGACACAGTAACCCAACCTTTCTAGAAATGGATTTAGCTAATGATTCAATGTAATGATTCTACTTGAGGTCGAAAGAAAGGGTAAGGCCAAGGAGGCGCAATGTATTGCTTTCAGAGAGACTTGCTTGGTCCATGCTTATGGATGGCAGGAGAGATTGATAACTATTCTTTGTTGCCTCAACCATATGAATTCGAGCGTATTACTAGATTGGCAATCAGATCTCATCACTTTACTGTCGCAATAACTCGATTTAACCGTCAGTATTATTCTAATAGTTTATTTTCTTGCTCTTCTATTCCAGTTTCTTACTTTCCTACCAACTACAAGGGTCATTCAATAGACAAGGTGAATTTTTCGGTATAAGGACTTCTAAAACAAATAGAATCTTACTTTTTTTTTCAACGTAGTCTCCCAGCAGTGTCACACACCGTGCACAAGCTTCCGTATTTCCTCAGCGTAAAAGAACTTTCGACTGATTTCTCAGCCAATCGCTCACAGCACTTTTGACTTTATCGTCACTTTCAAACTTCGTGCATCTCGTGAACGCTTTCAAGAGACCAAACAGATGAAAATCTGAAGAGGCAAGGTCTAGGCTGTAAGATGGATGAGAGAGCAGTTCCCAGCACAGCTCGTTGTTGTCTGCACCGTTTGAGCTGCTGTGTGAGCTGACCTTCGAGTAGGCAAGATCACCATGGACAATTTTGTATACCGTCCCAACAGATATGCTCAAAGTCCTTGAAATGTCACCCACCGTCACCCTTCTGTCAGACTGAATGAGGTCATTAACTGATTCGATCACCTCAGAAGACCTCACTTCTATATGCCTCCCAGGCTTGTCTTCGTCCTCAACACTGCTCCGTCCTTCTTTTACACAATTTAGCCCACTTGTACACATTTTTTGGTTGAAACATGTGGCACCATACACAGTTCACATTCTCCTATGAATTTCAACTTGTTTGCACCCTTCAGCAACCAAAAACCTGATAACTGACCATTGTTCAATTCTGGAGTATGTTTCTTGGTCGGCCATCTTTGTTAATCTCCAAAAGTTTTTTTTCAATCTGCAAAAAAATTAAATCCTTTTGAAAAAGAAGTAAAAGAAAAACAGATTGTAAAAAGTAAGCTTCTATCTGTATTAGAAGTCCTTATACCAAAAAATTCACCTTATTTATTGAATTACCCTCGTGCAATATTAAAAAATATAAAAGGAACGTCCTTAACAATGTTATATTTTTCTGAGACCTGTTTTTGTATACCTCTCTTTCGTCGGGTATTAAATCTGTAACAAAGTTCATATTCTTGTATACTCTTCGTCAGGTATTACGTTTCAATTTTGTCTAACGGCATGTTAACTCTGCGAGTTTTTTCTGCCAAAAATGTGGAGTTTTAAGGTATTTTTTTAATTTTCGGTTATAGTGAGAAGGTTGATTTAGTCAGATTTTAATGATTTATTTTTATTTTAGAAAATTGAAGATGACTTCTAGTTTTGTATTCAAAAATTTATTGCTGGCAATAATTTTTTTCCTTCAAAAATTCATAATGGCAATATTTTTCCCGCCAAAATATCTTATCGGTAATATTTTTTCTCTCAAAATATGTTATGGTAATAATTTTTTCTTCAAAAATGTATATTTTTCTATAAAAAATTTATTGATGGTAATTTTCCTTCAAAAATATTATGTTAATATTTGTTCCTTTAAAAATGTATTGTATTTTTTTTCCTTTTCTTCAAAAATGTATATTTTTCTATAAAGGTCTATTTTTATACTTTCATAGTGTTTTGACTCCAGTTTGGGGTCAAACTATTTGCCCATAGCTGGGACCCTAACAAGTGCTACCACGTCGGGTCAGGGTGAACCTGGAAACAACAGCAATAATTTTGTGCTCCTCACTACCTCCCAATCAAGTTTTGCTACCCGATACAGTTTACCGTCATACCCAGGGCATGTATTAACCTTAACTCAAATTTCACGAAAGTCAAATAGTGTACCAAAATTCACCAACGGTTGTATTCTCCGGAACCAAATTTGACGAAGAATAAAACTGCAACCACTTGTTTGGAAACTAAAAGGTTGCCAAAACTTCACAATATTCTTCTCACTACAACCTGACGACACATACGAGGAAGATTAACTGGACCAAAACATTGTCTTTTTCACAAAACACATCGATGAAATGTAAGATGCAAGCAAATGATTGGTCTTTCATGCTGACAAAATCGATTGATATCAACACATATATATAATTAAAAATATGCGGGGATTTATTCGATCTTCTTTGGTGACATGATTTGGAGTAGGGAGGTTGATATGATCGGGACACACAGCATAAGATGCGGACCAGACATAAAGCTGGTGCCTTCTCTTCAACTGCTAAACAGAAACTCAACAAAAAACTCAGCTGATGTAATGAGTCAGCTGACGTCACTGAAAAAGACGCTGTCTCCCAACAGCTGTGACTTCCGGTGAATTTTACTTCAGGTTCTCTCCTATTTTCACCCTACTAGTCATAGCAAAAACTCAGTGTGCACCTGCACATCGCCCAGTAAGAAATACACTTATGGTGAATTTCTATCACACTGGCTAAGATAATATACATCACTGCTCTTTTATTGTCTCACTAACCTCTTCTCATTTTCTTTCTCATTCAGTAACACTTGTTTGATAGGAAAGTAAGAATTAAAATCAACCTTCTTCACTTTTACAGAAATTCACAATGACATGTGAAATCCTGGTTTTTCCAAAATAGAAAAAGAATTGACCATGTGCATTTCGCAAGCCTGTGCTACACTGATTTTCTGACCAATGGAAGCAAATTGCCAGACCATAAAGGACTTCGCGAGTCAGTGCGAAAACTTGAATTACAATAAAAGGATTTGATCAGCGTCAGTCAGAGTCAGATGGGAACAGCGAGAAAGACAAAACCAAAATGTAACTTCAACTTCAAATCGACCCGGTGATAAGGTCATGTTACTCCTTGTTTTCTTTCTCCTTCTTTCTCGTGTGCTAAATCATTCTACTTCTTCTCCATCCAAAGACATTCCTATCGAACAAACGTTAATATATACATACGTACGTAAGCATAAACTCGTTCAACTGATTACTACTACTAGAACATTTATACGAACTCTTGATACCCTTAACTTTCTAATTGAACATTATTTTTAACGAATTCTTGTTAGTCATTCCTTTTAATAAATTACTATTTTAACATGAAAATATGTATAGTATATTCTTACATTATTCCACACATTCCAACCTGCTACCAACGTTCTGATGAAAACCTTCTGATAATTCTGATGATAATTCTACATGAATCTTGTAAGCCGTAGGAAGTTTGGTTAAATATGAAACAAGGCCGAATTAAATAAAACATTAACCTTCTCCCTACGACTACACACTAACCATTATCACCTTGCATAGAGTAAAATGGTTAAAGCATATTCCAGAAAATATTCACCACACGAAATGTGCATGTTTTCTGCTTTCTCTAGAATATTAACTTTAAAACAAACGACGACTGTATGACGACTTTATTTTGGCTTCTTTTACAGATGAGTGTATAACAAGGTATGAGATACTTTCACAAGACAGTTTTAGCAGAGTCACTTATAACTATATAATGATAAACCAAATAAAAAAAGAAACATTCTTTTGATCGAACCAACATTGAAATTAGCGTTGGAAAAGTATTTAAATGTGGTTGATATTTCAAGATTCAGCCACATCATTCCCAGTGTATTGCATCTTTTTATAAATATCACTGACAGCCAATTAGAGTTTTATTTTTGTATCTGTTTTTTGATAATGAAATCATTTCTAGATTAGTTCCCTTTTTTTGCGTTTATGATGCATTCTTCTTAATCTTAATAAGTTTCTTTAATTTTTAATGTTAAGATAACCATAAAGAAATACAGTATTTGTTTTAAAGAGGATGATCTTTCTTGAATGACCATATCATTGACATAAAAAGAAATACATCATTTGTTTTAGGGGAAAGTGATTTTCTTCAATGACCATATCATTGTCTTAGAAAGAAATACAGTATTTGTTTTAGAAAGGACAATCTTTCTTGAATGACCATATTATTGACATAAAAAGAAATACACCATTTGTTTTAGGAAGGGTGATCTAAGGATGCTACGGATATCGTGGACTGAGCATACAAGCAACGACGAGGTGTTAGAAAGAATGGCAACAAAAGGAAATTGATGCTGAGCATCAGGAAGAGACAACTGAAGTTCCTGGGACATGCAATGAGGAAGGAGAGCCTGGAGAACCTGATACTGACTGGACAGATAGAAGGAAAGAGAGACAGAGGATAGCAGCGGATAACATATTTGCAGGGACTGATCAGGTGGATGACGGAACGGGGGTTGCCAGGAGCAACAGAAGCAAACATACTAAGAGCCACAAGGATAGGGAGACGTGGAGAGCCATGATCGCCTACGTCCTGAAGGGACAGGGCACATAGAAGAAGAAGAAGATCTTCTTGAATGAGTATATCATTGTCATAAATAGAAATATACCATTTGTTTTAGAGAGGGTGATCTTGAATGACCTTAGTTATATCTAAACTCTCTTAATTCCATTTAATAATCGAAGCAGAACAAAGGAGTTTAAAGTAAATCTATAACTTTACATCTTATCATTGTCATAAAAAGAAATACACTATTTATTTTAGAGAGGGTGAGCTTCGTTGAATGAGTATATCATTGTCCTAAAAAGAAATACTCCATTTGTTTTAGGGAGGGTGATTTTTCTTGAATGACCATATCATTGTTATAAAAAGAAATACAACATTTGTTTTAGAGAGGGTGATCTTGAATGACATTAATTATATCTCAACTCTCTTAATGCCATTTAATGGTCGAAGCAGAACAAAAGAGCTTAGAGTAAATCTGTAACTTTGCATCCTATTAACTTATATCCGCCATTCGCTGCCCGTTTCTTCTTTCATTGTTTCATCCCATGCGTATGTATCAACTTATTATTTCCAAACTTTCCTTATTTCTTTTGATATTCTTGCCTATTATTTATTTCTTTAATGTTGCTCTCGCTAGTCTGTTTTCATCCTTTTTCCCTCTGCTTTCCAAAAGCAATTTCTATTTTTTTTCCTGGCACTCTTTCCTCATTTTTTGTTTCCTTCCTTCCTTCCTTCCTTCCTTCCTTCCTTCCTTCCTTCTCTTTTCTTTACCGTCCTTCTCGCTTTTTTCCTCCCCTCCTTCCTTCCTTCCTTCCTTCTTTGCTTTCACGCTCTCTTTCTGCCTTCTTTCACCCTCCCTACCCCTCCATTCCATCATTCCTTCCTTCCTTTTCCCTTCCGTTCTTTCCACCTACTGTCCTTTCTCCCTCCCTCCCCGCCTTCCTTTTTTCCTTCTTTCATACCTTCCTTCTTTCCTCTCTCACTCTGTTATTTCCTAGCTTCATCGCTCCCTTTCCACCCACTTCCTACCGCTTCCTTCCTTCCTTCCTTCCTTGATTCTTTCTCTTTTCCTGGTAATTCTTTCCATTTACCGTCCTTTCTCCTTCCTTCTTTCCTTTCTCCCTTCCTTCCTTCCTTACTTGCTTTGTCGCTTCCTTCCTGTCTTCCATTCTCCCTTCATCTCATTCCATCTCTCCCTTTCTTCCTTTCTTCCTCCTCCCTTCCTCTCTCACCCCTTCTTTCCTTCCTTTGTCACCTCCTTCCTGCCTTCCATTCTCCCTTCCTCCCACTCCATCCTTCCGTTCCCTCGTTCCTTCCTTCTTTCCTTCCTTCCTTCCTTCCTTCCTTCCACTATTTATATCTCCAAACCAATTAATTTTCAATGATTTCTGAAAATGATTTCCTTCGTTTCTTCCTGTGCTTTTTTTTAATTCCAAAATTCTCGATTTTCACATGAATTCCTATTCTTAGGACCCGACTTCTCTTTGCAACCAATTCGTTTTCAACTTTTTTTTTTTAGAACTAGAATCTAACAGTTCTGAAATAAACTTTTTTCCCCTTTTAACTCGTTCTCACACCCCATCATTCACAGTATTATTATTATTATCATTAGTAGAAGTATTAGCAGAAGTAGTAGTAGTAGTATTTTTTAAATCAGATGTCAGCACTATAGCAGGTGTTCTTTAAAAATGAAACGATATAACTGAGGATTTGTTATTTTATGAGGATAATTGTCAACATCATCGTCACTAGTTTTCGTTTGTCTTTACTGACGGTGATAAACTGTTTTGAATTAACTCCTATGTTTTTTTTATTGTTTTCTTAATTTTATTTAATTTATTCCTTTAGAAAATTATGATCTTACGCTTTTTCCCGTTTCTTTATTTGATCTTTTCAGTTATACTGTCGTCACAGTCTTTTATTTCTCCATGTTTTGTTTTTTTATAACCCTTTTTTTTTAATTTTTTCTTCTTCAACTTCTTCTTGTCTATTTCACGTTTTCTTTTTCTTCTTCTTCTTCTTCTTCTTCTTCAACTTCTTATCTATTTCACGTTTTCTTCTTCTTTTTCTTTTTCTTCTTCAACTTCTTATCTATTTCACGTTTTCTTCTTCTTTTTCTTCTTATCTATTTCACGTTTTCTTCTTCTTTTTCTTCTTATCTATTTCACGTTTTCTTCTTCTTCTTATTATTATTATTATTATCTATTTCACGTTTTCTTCTTCTTTTTCTTCTTCTTCAACTTCTTATCTATTTCACGTTTTCTTCTTCTTTTTCTTCTTATCTATTTCACGTTTTCTTCTTATTATTATTATTATTATCTATTTCACGTTTTCTTCTTCTTCTTCTTCTTGGTTTGGCAATTCTGTATTTTTTTCTGCTTCGACTTCACTTCCTTCATCTTCTCCCAAGGTAGCTCAGTCTATCAGTATCCTTATTATTATTATTATTATTATTATTATTATTATTATGTCATTTTTCATCATAATTAAATTTCTGCTATGGTCGCACTACCAACTAAGTCTGCGAGAAAACCTAAGGCAGGTCGTGGTGTGTTGTTATGGCTCCATTTCATGTTTTTCTATCTCCCCTAACATCCCTACCGTTACATAGACAAAGTTCTCCTTAGTGTGTGGGCTGTACTTAACCATACAATTTCTTTTCATATCTTTTAAGCTGGGGTTTCCAGGGATTCTTTCAATGTGTTGTTTTGTTCCATTTTTTATCATTCCAAGTGCACCTACTATCACTGGTGCGATTCTTGATTTCAATTTCCACAATGTTTTCTATTTCAACTTCCAGGTCTTTATATTTTGACAGTTTTTTGAATTCCTGGGTTGCCATGTTACAATCCGCTGGACAAGCCATATCAATTAATAGGCAAGTTTTTTCTTTCTGGTTTTTAACTATAATGTCCGGCCTATTTGCTTCATTTTTTCTGTGTAGATGGTGTAATCCCATAGAATAGTGACATCTTCTATTTCTGTAACCAGTGCTGGGTGATGTTCATACCAGTGTTTGTTTACATATTTTCCATAGTGTTTGCACATTGTCAAATGTAAATATTGCCCAACTCTATCGTGACCATTTTTATATTCATTTGGGGAAAGTACAGAACATCCTGAGATTAGATGGTCTTTTGTTTCTTGGTATTTATCAGAACCTGCATTTTAGATTCACAGTTTTATGTATAATATTTGCCTGAAAGTTACGAGTGAAAAGTCTTTGGTCTTGCACTGCAAGAATAAAGCCTTCAGTTTCAGACTTTAATCCAGATGCACGTTATTATTATTATTATGTCATTTTTCATCATATTTAGATTTCTGCATTGGTCTCACTACCAACCAAGTCTGCGGGGAGACCTAAGGCAGGTAGTGGCGTGTTGTTATGACTCCATTTCATGTTTTTCTATCCTCCCTATCATCCCCAGCATTACATAGATAACGTTTTCCTTAGTGTGTGGGTTGTACTTAATAATACAATTTTTTGTATATCTCTTAAGCTGGGGTTTCCAGGGATTCTTTCAATGTGTTGTTTTGTTCCATTTTTTATCATTCCAAGTGCACCTACTATCACTGGCACAACTCTTGTTTTCAATTTCCACATTTTTTCTATTTCAATTTCCAGGTCTTTATATTTTGACAGTTTTTCAAATTCCTTGATTGCTATGTTACAATCCGCTGGACAAGCCATATCAATTAATAGACAAGTTTTCTCCTTCTGGTTTTTAACAATAATGTCTGGCCTGTTTGCTTCAATTTTTCTGTCTGTGTAGATGGTGTAATCCCATAGAATGGTTACATCTTCTATTTCTGTAACCGGTGCTGGATGATGTTCATACCAGTGTTTGTTTACAGCTTTTCCATAATGTTTGCACATTGCCCAATGTAAATATTGCCCAACTCTATCGTGGCGATTTTTATATTCGTTTGGGGCAAGCACAGAACAGCCTGAGATTAGGTGGTCTATTGTTTCTTGGTGTTTATCACAAAACCTGCATTTTGGATCCATATTATTATGCATAATATTTGCCTGAAAGTTTCTCGTGAAAAGACTTTGGTCTTGTGCTGCAAGTATAAATCCTTCAGTTTCAGACTTTAATCCAGATGCACGTAACCATCGATGAGTATTAACTTTGTCAACATTGGATTTATTGGCACGTACTGGATATTGGCCATGCAGAGGTTTGTCTTGCCAGCGCTGTTTCATCTTTTCAAGAGCTTTATCTTTGGCTTTCATTTTCATATTTTTTGCCGCAATAGTTGGTTCTTGGCTACTGTTTTGCTTTTCTACAGAATCTACTAACTGTAATTCTTGTTTGTATTTACTGCCTTATTATTATTATTATTATTATTATTATTATTATTATTATTTTGATAATTATTTTCATTATTATTATAAATAATAATATTAGTATCTTCTTAAAATTCGTCATTTTTTTTCTCGTTTTCTTTCCCATCGAATAAAACTGATAAAATTCCTCTTTCTCTTTATTCTTAGCTCTCATCTCATTCACTGCTCTAGCGCCTTATTCTTTTTAGTCTTTAATATTTTCTTCTTTATTTCTTTATTCCTCTCATAAATTTCGATTTCTTTTTCTAAAAAAAAGGAGAAAAAAATAAACGAAATCAAATATCTAATTGGAAAACTAGACGTATTTTTCCCCAGTTAAATCCTTCAATATTTTTGAAGACATTTCCCAATGGAATTTTCTTCTTCCGATTAGACTTTCAAATGATATTTTTAACCACTGTTCGCGGTTAAGAATACGTGACTACTATTGGATGTGGACTTACTTGCAAATGATAATTTGAATGTTAAATTACAATTTTCTTTCTTTATGTACGACACTTTTAAGTGTGCGCTCGCTTGAATCTAGGGTGACTATAACGAGTCAATCGTGCACACTTGAATATATGTCTGCCCGTATACTGTGTTGGTGAAATGTTTGGAGAACTAAATATGCAATATGGCTGCCTTAAAAACACACACACACTCACACACACACACACACACACACACACACACACACACACACACACACACACATATATATATATATATATATATATATATATATATAAACATGATTATAATTATACTCGTATCGAAAACCTTCCTCGAAAACAATAACGAAAAAAACTAAACATAGTACTACATTATTCTTTTACGTATGAACTTTTAAGCAAGAAATCATCGCCGTCGTCCTGCGGCCTTGGTCGAGATAGAACTCACTACATCCCTCCAGTATTTCCTGTGCATTTGGAACCCTGGCGCAGTTTATAGCGAAATTCATAATTTTGTCAAATAGCTGAATACTTGATGCTTCGCCAGGTTTACCAAGGGTGTTTTTACTGTGACACCAAAACTAGATGAGTTGTCTCCAGGCCCCATCCTGCTATTTAACAAATAACTGGAGGGAAGGGACGGATTAATACCTTTCCGAAGGGTACTAGTGCTTAAGTGAATGCAGGGTACTCAACTGGAATTCGAACTCGGTTCACCGATTTCTCTTTCCAAGCCGACATCCACTGCACCACAACGCACATCCGTCACTGAACGCTTACAGCGCCTGGTATTCCCAAGCGGTCACCCAGGCTCACGTTGCTTAACTTTGGTGATCGAACGAGAACCGGTGTATTCAACGTGATATGCCGTAAGCCTAAAGCAACAAATAAATAAGGACCCAATCTTGAAATGGGTGATACTAAAGAGATGTCCGAAATACAAAGCTGGCCAGGGCTATGTACTGAAGAGACTAGCAATAGCTTTGTATAAGCAACCGACAAACTTACTCAATTCTAAGACTGAAATCCTGAAAAAATGTAGGCCTATGAAGGCCTGGCTATTAGATTAGGCCCACCTATCGTGGTATAGTACCGTTTTATTTCCGTCTTTGTCTTCTACCCCTCCCACTGAAAATTAAAAATTAAAAGTAATAAAATTGTTATCCTCCCTCTCCCTCGTGTTATGCAGTTTTTTTGATTTCCTGGTCACGTGGCTTGTCTCTATTACCTTTTTATATGTCGTTTTTTTTTCTTTTCCACTTTAGCCAGCTTTTCCTGATGATCCGTTTAGGTGAAACCTAGGTACGTTCGTCTGGATCATTAGGTGCTATACATATATATATATGTATATATATATATATCGTACTGTGCAAAAGTATTAGGACATGAACTATTTCATCTTTTATGAGTCATATTGACAGAAAATAAAGAATTTAATTACAGTAATTTTATTTCATTTACTCAACAAATTCTTTAACAAGAAAAAAGTACTTGTTACAAAATAAATTTAACATTTAGCATAATAGCTTTTTGCTTTGATCACAGCCTTCATTCTGTCAGGCATTGACATCACAAGCTTCTTAAATGTATCTAATAATATCTCCTGCCAAGCAGCTTTTATTTGTTCCCAGTGTGTCTTGCGAAGTAATATTAGATTTATCATTTTTTTATCCAAAATATCCCATAGATGTTCAATAGGATTGATATAAGGGCTTTGTGGGGAGCAATTCACATTCCGAAGCCTTCCTTCCTTTTTAGTTAAATAATTCTTACAATAGTTTGAAGTATGTTTAGGGTCATTGTCTTGTTGATAAATAAATCCTTGTCCTGATACTTTTGAACACTACAGGTATTGTGCAAAAGTGTTAGGATAGAGGTGATTTTAAACTTTATTTTGATGCATAAAAGATAATATAGTTATTGTCCTAATACTTTTGCACAGTACAGTATATATATAAATATAGTTTTATTGTATGCTATATCAATGGGTTAAAACGTTCTATGTAAATATAAAAGTAATCAACACGTAGAGGCAAAAATCTGTTTAATGCTAAACGCAATCGTCTGATGGTTTTTCATATATATATATTTATACATAGTCTTCCGCATATCTGTTTCGCTGTATCACAGCTCATCAGTACGGCTAAACAGCCAATGTGCTTTTTACCCAGGATTGAAACCCGATCGAATTGGCGTCAGTCGGCGATTCTACCTCTGACCTACGGCACACTACCAGCCCTAATTATTAGGCAACCACAGTTTTAAAAAAAAAGTATTTATTTCATACTACTTTTAGTACTTATTGCCAAGTGGATAATTCTCAATGAAAATAGAATGGTTCTGTTTTTAATACTGCACAATAACATGTGCATCAAATGAACTGTTCTGGTGTCCAGTTTTTGTGCTCTCTTCCCCATGCTAGTCTCTTATTATTGACTGGCCGAAGCAAACGCTTCCTGGCTGCCGTGAAAATTTTGCAAAGTAATATTAACAAAAGAACCATTCTATTTTCATTTTGAATTATCCACTTGGCAATAAATACTAAACATAGTATGAAATACATAATTCTTTTTTTAAAACTTGGATGGACTAATAATTATGCCCGGTAGTATATATATATATATATATAGTCATCCGAAGACAGATCTATTTCGGTGATCAGTACGGTTAGACTTCCGATTGCGTTTAGTTAGGATTGTAACCCGACGGAATTGACATCAATTACGATTCTACTATGGGCCCTTGTAAGAAGGAGGCAAAATTTTAGCGTGTAATATACCATGTAAACATATGCCAGTATCTAGAGTGTTCTAATTCATGACTGAATGAACGATTCGTAGATGCTAGAGTGGATTCTGTTTTTTCAAAGTCTACTATTTTTCTAGAAATCTCAATCAGGGTGTGAGAGCGTAAATAGTCATCCACAGACAGATCTGTTTCGCTCATCAGTACGGTTAGACACCCGATTGCTTTTAACCAGGATTGAAACCCGACCGAATTGACATCAGTCGGCGAGTGTACTATGGGCGCTCGGTAGAAGGAGGAAGATTTTAATGTGTGATATACAATGTAAAAATACACCAGTAGCTAAGAGTGTCCTAATTTATTACTGAATGAATGATATATATATATATATATATATATATAATATGAGTAAATGTTTGTAAATAAAAGTCTGTAAATATATATATGTAAAAATAAATATTTATAAATTTTTACAATACATATATATATATATATATATATATATATATATATTGTAAAAATAAAAGTTTGTAAATATATATATATATATATATATATATATATATATATAATATGAGTAAAAGTTTGGCACTTAGTTGATGTTATCTTTAGCATCCCGTCTCCAGAATATTGTACTTTTCTGTTCTCATTTCTGGGTCCTTTTTCAAATTTGCTTTTTTATATTGTTCATTTGCGTGGGTTTAGGCGTAGTTCATGTTTTAGAAAATGTGGGATGTCATTATCATTTTTTCGTCACTACTTATCTTTTTTTTTTCCTTATTTCTTTTTTTCTATTCGTTCATTAGTCTGTGGAATTATGTCATGTATTAACCTACTGTTTGTAAAAGTGCCATCGTTTTTTAATGTTTGAATTTTCAATGCTTTTACATACGAGCGCACACACACGCGCGCTCGCTCTCACGCACTCACATTTCGTTTAGTAGTTTGAAGTTTTTTATATTTTATTTATATTTATATGTTTATTTTAATTAGTGCATTAGGTCGTAAATTAAGTATCTGTTTTATGTGTTTAGTTAAGTGTCTGTATTTATCTGTTTTTCTTTTTTTCTTGTTTAAAAGCTTATACTTTGTATTTTTTTCTTAGGACTAATTAATAATAGCTTATCGCCTAATTTGCTTTTTTGTTAATGATATTGTATAGAGTTATACTTTCCTATTTGATTTTTTTTGTTTGAATTTTGTGGGGATATTGTGTTAATTGTAGAAAATTGTATTCATAATAAAATTATGGTTTATATTATATTTATTTCGTCTGGTTATTTATTTGGACTTTATGCTATATTTGACTTGTATGTTTTGTTTTGATAATAAAAACTTAAAAAACAAACCAGCATGCAGCTTACTAAACCCTACAAAAAACATTAGGAAAATAAGTAAACAAATATTAGAAAAATATGCTTAAAACTAAGAAACGTACAAAATATAAACTAATAGAAAAATACAAAAGAAACAATCAGTTAGTTTAACTTGTAGTGGATAAGAAAATAATTAAAATCAACCTTTTTCAGTTTTACAAAAATTCACAATGACGTGTGAAAAACCATATTCTTAATCCTAACAAATCGAGAAATTCAAAATACGTCGGAGAAACGGTTTTTCCACAGCTAAAGAAAAAATAATTCTTGGAGCCACCCCACGTGACTGGATTCAATATGTAAGGTTGGCCTCTAACCGTTTACAGAAGTCAGTCAGGGGAAGCGGTTAGCTGACACACATCTAAAATGTAACCAACTTCAAATCGACCCGGAGATAAGGTCAGGTCGCGCCTTGTTCTCTTTCTCCTTATCTCTTTCAACAATTACTACAACGAACAATTTCTTCAACTCTTGATACCGTTAACTCAAATTTATCATTGAACATGAACTCTACACTTAACCTTTTAAAAATGTTTTAACTTCTAAAACTTGTGATATTCTTTCCTTTTAATAAATTTATACTTTAACATTAAAAATGTATATTTTATTATTCTACACTAATCCACACATTCTACTGACAACCAACCTTCTGTTAATAATGAAAACCTTCTGATTATCATTCTAATGATTATAACTCTGCATAAAACTTGTAGGTTGTAGGGAGATTGGTTATGTCTGACACAAGGCCGAACCAAAGAAACATAAACCAGCTCCCTACGCTTCAAATAATATTACCAATAAAGAAAACTGGTCCGACACACAACTAAACATAACAGGCTTTGATCCATCCCTCAATGGATGGATCAATTCTACCCCATCAACTTCTTTTCTCGCATTTTCCGCCTGTGGGACTCCCTTCCATATACTTGCTTTCTTGACGGCTACAACCTCCAGGAATTTAGATGCAATTTCAATTCCCATCTCTTATCCACTTAACTCCAGCCCTTTTTACTTCACCCCGTATATCTTGTTCTTTTCCTTTCTCTTTACCTTCACAACTGTCTTCACTCCTGTGTTCACATCTATCTCTTGCCCTTTCTCTTTCACCCCCTGTAGCTGGTTCGTGCTGGTCTTCACTCTCTTCCTGCCTGAAACTTTAACTCCCTTATATTGCCTCTTGCACACTAGTGGCAACACTGCCTTACTTGGAGTAAAATGATTTTAAGAAAGTATCCCTTCCTTGTTTCTTTCCAGTTTACAGTTAATATTTCTAAATTTGCTTTTTAATATTGTTCGTTTGCGTGACCTTACAGATAGTTCCTGTTTGAGAAAGGGTTGAATGTCATAATCATTTTTTCGTTGCTTGTCAGTTTTTTTATTCCCAACTTTGACATAAATATAATCAAACACTGCCAAAAATCAGTATTATACCATAACAGCAAAATATGAACCCAAAAGTGCAATAATAATATTAAAAATAACAGTAATAACCTTGGCGTAACAATGGGCAGTTATGATATATCAGAAATATGTGAACACATATGTATATGCATTATCAATAAAGTATCAAATATTATCAATAAAAACTACATAGATTTATACAGGGACGATGACCTATCTAAACTTATTTATAAATGGAACTTTGTCTGTGTGTGTGTTTGTGTGTGTGTGTGTGTGTGTGTGTGTATCCGTTACCTAGAGACTCCAAAACGGCTGAACCGATTTCCTTGAAAATTTGCACAGGTGTACCATAAGCGTATGCGAGTGTTCTTAGCTAGGTTTTGTGTCGAGGTACACCCGATAAATATCGAAAATCGATAATCGAAAAAATCGCGTTATAGAAGGAGTGGTCCGATTTTAATCAAATTTGATACATAGACATGAGGCCTTGCGTTGTCTTGATGCAAAACGACTCCATGTGACTGATGACACCTGCGTTTGTTCAAATGATAGGCACAAATTCCTTGCAGTGTCATCCACTGTCACCTATCTGTCAGACTGAATGAGGTCATTGACTGATTCGATCACCTCAGGAGACGTCACTTCTGTAGGCCTCCCAGGCCTGTCTTCATCTTCAACACTGCTCCGGCCTTTTTTTAAACAATTTAACCCACTTGTAGACATTTTTTGCTGAATATGTGGCACCATACACAGTTGACATTCTCCTGTGAATTTCAAATAGTTTGCACCCTTCAGCAACCAAAAACTTGAAAACTGACCTCTGTTCAATCCTGAAGCATGCTTCTTGGTCGGCCATCGTTGTTAATTTCTAAAACTCTCAATGTTTGTTTTTTCAATCTGTAAAAAAATTAAATTCCTTTGAAAATATAGTAAAGGGAAAAAATACCAAAACGTAAACTTCTATTTGTGTTAGAAGTCCTTATACCGAAAAATTCACCTTATTTATTGAATGATTCTCGCAGAAGTGCTTATACTGAAAAAGTCACTCTATTTATTGATTGAACTTCGTAAAAGTTCTTATACTGAAAAGTTCCCCTTTTTTATTGAATGACCCTCTTAGAAGTGTTTATACTGAAAAATTCCCCTTATTTATTGAATGATCCTCGTAGAAGGGCTTATCCCCAAAAAATCACCTTATTTATTGAATGACCCTCGTAGAAGTGGTTATACTGAAAAATTCCCCTTATTTATTGAATGACCCTCTTAGAAGTGTTTATACTGAAAAATTCCCCTTATTTATTGAATGACCCTCGTAGAAGTCTTTATACCGAAAAATTCGCCTTATTTATTGAATGGCCCTTGTAGAAGTCCTTATACCGAAAAATTCTCCTTATTTATTGAATGACCCTCGTAGAAGTCCTTATCCCGAAAAAATCACCTTATTTATTGAATGACCCTCGTAGAAGTGCTTATACCGAAAAATTCCCTTTATTTATTGAATGACCCTCTTAGAAGTGTTTATACTGAAAAATTCCCCTAATTTATTGAATGACCCTCGTAGAAGTCTTTATACCGAAAAATTCCCCTTATTTATTGAATGGCTCTTGTAGAAGTCCTTATACCGAAAAATTCACCTTATTTATTGAATGACCCTCGTAGAAGTCCTTATCCCGAAAAAATCACCTTATTTATTGAATGACCCTCGTAGAAGTGCTTATACCGAAAAATTCCCCTTATTTATTGAATGACCCTCTTAGAAGTGTTTATACTGAAAAATTCCCCTTATTTATTGAATGACCCTCGTAGAAGTCTTTATACCGAAAAATTCCCCTTATTTATTGAATGGCTCTTGTAGAAGTCCTTATACCGAAAAATTCACCTTATTTATTGAATGACCCTCGTAGAAGTGCTAATACCGAAAATTTTACCTTTTTTATCGAACAACCCTCGTATGAAGTAATAGCCTATATTTAATCAAAGTAGAACACAAAAACTTTCCAAACAAAACAACAGAAAAAATAAACATATTCTGGTTCATTCCAATAATAGAAAAAAACAAAAATAGGAAAAAATTTTCAAAATAATTGAAAAACACTTCCCTAGAATGAGCAAACTATAAAAAAATCATCAACAAAAAACAATCAAAAATCAGTATGAGCTGAATGGATAACATGGAAAAGTTAATAACCAAAACAATAAAAAATACTGAAAAAAAACTAATAAAAATCTCAACAATAACAACAATGACGGCCAATAAAACAACACCTATTAATGTAACTGCTGAAAGAAAGAAAACTTTCAACTTAACAACAAATGTCTAATCAATAATATAATATATAAATTTACAAATAACATTAATACAGAAGAAAAAAACTTACATCGGCGCTACATTTTTAAAGAACCATATATCAACTACAAAAACGTCATTTAAAACAGAAAAGTACACAAACATTGCAACCATATCAAAATACACATGGAGACAAAACAAAAACATATCCACATTAGAATAAAATAGAAAATGATAAAAATAGTAGTCCCACACAATATCAAAATAGTATGCTTAGAGGTCAAAACTGGCAATAATCACTTCTAAAAACCAAAATAATCCCGTAAAACAAAAAAAACAAAAAAATTAATGGGTAAATCTTGACACATGAATAAATTCTTGTTTTTCCACCTAAAGACTAATTAAAACATAAATAAAATAAATATAACAAATTCTAAATAAATAAACAAAGAGAATACATAAAATATAAACTATTTATCCGCACCAAAATCAAATGAAAAATCAGATTGGAATGCATAACTTAATAAAATATTAATAACAAAAATTTCAAATTATACTTAGACGAAAACTTAACGGCAATCAGTCCTCAGAAAAAATGCAAAAGATAAACAAAATAAACTCTTAAACAAGGAAAACGAAATAAGAGATAAAGACTGACACATAAACAAACGCATACAACAGATACTTAATTTACGATCTCATGCAATAATTAAAATAACATATAAATATAAATAAATAAAAATTAATTATAAATTCAAAACTAATAAACGAAATAAATAATATAAAATCCATCTACAACTAACAGTTATAATTACCAAAGGTAAAAAAAAACATGTAGGTGTGTGTATGCAATTGCATTTATGTATATACACATGTTTAGGTATATTTATATGATTATGTTTAGACGCATATACGCGTGTGTTCGTTTGAATTTTGTTTAAGGGCATATCAACCTTTGTTGGTTATTTAATGTCAAAAAGATGGAGTTTTAAGGTACTTTTTTAATGTTCGGTTATAGTGAGAAGGTTGATGTAGTTAGATTTAATTATATTTTTTTGTTTTTATTCTTTTTTTTTTAAGAAAACTGAAAAAGTCTTCTAGTTTTGTATTAAAAATGTTTTGCTGAGAATAATTTTTTCCTCCAAAAATGTATTATGGTAAGAATTTTTCCTGCAAAAATATATATTTTTCTATAAAAGTCTATTTTTATATGTATATATTTCTATAAAAGTGCATTTTTATAATTTCATAGAGTTTTGACCCCAGTTTGGAAGTTGAATATTTGCCCATAGCTGGGGCCCTAACGGGTGCTACTACTCCGGGTCAAAGTGGATCTGTGAACAACAAAAATTGAGAGGTAGTTCCGTGCTCCTCACAACAATCAGAGGCCTTGCTGCCGGATGTAGTTTTGCGTCATGCCAAGGACCTGCGTGTGTGTGCGCGTGCACGTGCGCGTGCGCATTTGTACGTACGTATCAGTAATGAAAATTCAGCAATTAAAAAACGATGACACTTCTACGAACAAAGGGTCAACATATAACAAAATTCCGTAGACAAAATGAAGAAAGAGGGAAAAGAAATATAGAAACGAAAAAGAAAAAAACTTACGAGTGACAAAAAAATGATGACAGTCAATGATTGCTAATGAACATTATAAAAAAGCAAATTTAGCTATTTTAAAAGTAAATTAGTTAAAAGCCTATGAAAAGTGGACAGAAAAGATTCGTCTACGAAACTCTGGAGTCGGGATGATGATGGTAACACTAATCAGCTAAGTGGCAATCTTTTACTCATATTATTTCTATTAACACTCTACAATTTACATCGAGTACTTTATTGCAAAGTCTGAGCGCTTTAGATACCGCTCTATAAGTATTCTAATGACTTTCCGCAATTATGGCTGCACACACATTCTTCCAAATCGGTACTATATATATATATATATATATATATATATATTTCTTTTTAATCGTTTCACCCCATGCAAGTCTGTAACGCCACTGATGCGCAGCGAGTTACATAAGAGTAAAAGTTTAGACAGGAGACGAGTGAAGAGCAAAAAGAACCAGTTACAGTGGGTGTCGGAGAAGGGTCAAGATAGGGATGAGAAAACTGGACTGAAGACAGCTGCGAAGATAGAGAGAAACGAAAGGAAGAAGATTTACAGGGTAATGTAGAAAAGACTGGAGTCAAGTGGATAAGAGCTGGGAATTAACTTTGCATTTAAATTCCTGGGGGTTGTAGCCGTCAGGAAAGCAAGTATATGGAAGGGAGTTCCACAGACGGGAGGTGTGAGAAAAGAAGCTGGTGGAATAGAATTGTCGCCTGCATTTGGTTGATCTAACTGTAAATGGGTGGTACCTTGTTGCCAATCTCGTTGCACGAGTAAATTCTTGTGGAGGGGACACAAGTGACGTAACTTCGTCGAAGCAGAAGCCATGAAAATATTTGTAGAAGAGACAGATGGAAGCCACATACCGCCGGTGATAAAGTGACTGAAATCGAGCGGCTAAGTCTGAACCTATCACATTGCAGATTCTTATTTGGAGCCTGTCGAGAACACTGAGATAAACAGCAGGGGCGCCGGGCTATATATATATATATATATATATATATATATATATATATATATATATTTCATCCGCAGACAGATCTGTTTCGCTGTATTACAGCTCATCAGTACGGTTATATATATATATATATATATATATATATATATATATATATATATATATGATCGACTTTATTCTATGATTATTTTACTGTCCTTTCATTGAATTGATCATTTTAATTGACCGTAAAGAATAAAGGGGTTTTCTCGCGATCCAAATCCTTATATCAGTCAGTTAAGTGTCATACGTGATACACGCTTGGGTAATCATGTCTAGAAATAGATATGACTGACTAGGTAGAAAGTTTTCCGAAGTATGTTGCCATATCTTTCTGTACTAGATGGCTGCCAGCCGAGACTATAGAACCCAATCTGAACTTTTATTGAATCCATAGCTGAAGGAAGAAACGACGGATTAATAACTCTCACAAGGATATTTACGCATAAATGAATGCTACAAATTCAGCTGGAATTTGAACTCGGTTCTCCGATTTATTGTTACGTGTAGTTATACACTGTCCCACAAAGCACATTCTTATATATCCTAATAACTCTTGATATATCTGTTTCCGTTTGCTTATATTCAAGGAACTGAACACTAAAGATATTGGACTTTATAGAGATGACGGACTTATAGTAATAAGAAATACCACAAACTTCAAAATAGAAAGGGTTAGAAAAATGATACATAAGGAATTTAAAAATCTAAATTTAAAAGTAACAGTTAAAGCTAAGATAAAAAAAGTAGATTTCCTCGATGTAACTTTGGGTCTAGAGAAAAATATACACCAACCATATAAAAAACCAAACACAAACCCTTCATACATCCACCCAAAATCTAACCACCCTCCGTCTATCATCAAGCATATACCCTCATCAATAGAATACAGAATTAGTAGAAACTCGGCTAATGAGGAAGTGTTCAATAAACATAGCGATTTTTATAAAACTGCATTGAAAAATAGTGGATACATAAACCCAAATATTAAATATGTAAACAAGAAAAGCAACCCTCGAAGAAAAAATAGGAATAGGAAAATCATCTGGTACACACCCCCTTACAACCAGATGACTAATGGTCGGTTGGGAAGAAAATTCCTCGAGCTAATTAGGAAACACTTCACGGAGAAAAATCTACTTATTTAATAGAAACACTATAAAATTAAGTTACAGCTGTATGAATAATCTAGAAAAAAATTATAAAAAACCACAATAATAATATTTTTTAAAAATTCAACAAAACTAGTAAAAATAACCAGACAACAGAAAATAACAATTTAGACGAGAAAAAATGTAATTGCAAAAACCCCATAAAATGTCCGCTAGAAAATAGGTGTTTGACGAAATCGATAATATATCAATGCGAAATATTGACGAAGGAAATCCCAAACAATATATAAGTCTATATAGGGAGCACTAAAAACACTCTAAAGCAGAGAATTTACCAGCATACCTCTTCATTTAATAATAGCAAATACAGAAATAGAACATCCCTATCGAGATATCATTGGTACCTAAGGGAAACAAAAAAGACACCCAAAATAAAATGGAAAATCCTAAAAGAAGCTAAAACATGTAAGTCCTTAAATGAACCATGTTCATTATACTTATATGAAAAACTATTTATCATTAGAGCCCTTAAAAATAAAAATTTATTAAATAAACGTAACGAAATTAATGTCATATGTAGACATTGTAAATTATTCACATTAGAAAATGGATAAAACATAAATTAAATAACATGCTCACCGATGAATTAGGTAAAAATAGAAATTAAAATAAAAATAAAGCCAAAGATAAAGTAAGTTAGTTGTCCTTTTCCTTTTTTTTTAATAATCCCCCCCTTTTGTATCAGGATAGTAAACTTTACAGCAAATTGATAGATGTAGCGAAAAAATAGCAGTTCGGGGTTTACTCGAAGGAAAGCAGACAAGAGGGGAATAGGGTCAAGGAAAAAGGTAAGAAAGAGTTGGAAAAAAGTTGGTTAGCACGTAAATTCCTCGAGGTCAAACCCCTAAGTGAATCTCCATTCTGATTAGCCGAACACACACACACACACACACACACACACACACACACACACACACACACACACACACACACACACACACACAAATAAACACACACTTACATTCACAGTAAACCAAAAGTATTTGTCATTTTAATGTAAATCGTCTGCACAACCACACCAGCATAGCCTGATGATGAGAATTAATCTCGAAACATAGAAATTTCCATGTAGCAATGAAAAATTGACATAACCATATAATTATATTATATTATATTAATCTCAATAATACTCATTATATTGAGCACTGTCTATAATAAAATAAATGCCAGAGAACTCAAGATATAAAAAAAACCTCGAGTCCTCTTCACTTGGAATTATATATATGTATATATATATATATATATATATATATATGTTGATGCATGTTTCATTAAATAATATAGAAAAGTTTGGACTATTTATTTTATATAAGTTCTTTTCATCAAAACTGTTCTATATTATTTAATGAAACATCTATCAATAATAGAATCTGCATCCCGTTGCTATAGTGATTTTTAAGAACACGTGTGTACGCGCTCTATTATAATTATTTTAGAATTTTAAGAATTTATCTGGTGTAGTTATGGAATTTTATTTTGCAAAACAAGCATTTCAGTACAAGAGAGCTGACTAAAAATTTGGCAGAAATTTAAAAAAAAAAGAATTAAATGTTATATACATTTTTTTAAAATCATATCCACCCAAGCAAAGCAGTTTACTGCCACTGGTGTGCAAGGAGGTTACATAGGAGGAATGTTATGAGAAAGAGTGACAGGCTATAGGGGATGACAGGGAGTGGTCAAATGAAGGATAACACTACTGATAAGAGTGGAGTGGACGGAGAAAAGAGCAAGTTAGTGAGATAAGAGATGACTATTGACTTTACCTTTAAACTCCTGGAGATTGTAGATATCGCGGAAGTAAGTAGACGGAAGGGAATTCCACAGACAGGGAGCGCGAGAAAAGTAGCTGATGGAGTAGAATTTTATTTTACATTTTATTAGTTTCACAGTAAAAGGGTGGGACATGGTTGCTAATGTTGTGGCTAGAGTAAATTCATATATAGGGGGCACCAGTGAGCTAAGTTAATCGAAGCAGAAGGCATTTTAATATGCTGTTGCTATATTCGTAACGAATTCTGTTGACTGTTCGTTGGTAGATTTTGATATAATGAACAAAACTTGAAATTTTTTAAGTCTTCTAAACAAACCCGACACACACACACACACACACACACACACATATATATATATATATATATATATCTCCGCAGACAGATATGTTTCGCTGTATCACAGCTCATCAATACGGTTAGACATTCGATTGCTTATACTCGGGATTAAAACCCGACCGAATTGGCGTCAGTCGGCGATTTTGCCTCTGAGCCATGGGCAGGCTGTAGAAAGAGGCAAACTTTTAGCGTGTGATGTATCATGCACCAGTAGCGAGAATGACCGCGAGTGTTCTTAGCTAGGTTTTGTGTCGAGGTATCCCCGATAAATATCGGAAATCGATAATCGAAAAAATCGGGTTATAGTTTAATCAAATTTGATACACTCATAGACAAAGACATAAGAAACGATATTCAGAAGTTTCAAGGTTGCAGTTCTTACAATAGTGCAGAAAATCGACAATATATATATATATATATATATATATATATATATAAAAGGCAAAGTGTTTGTGCGTGTGTCTGTTTATCTGACTGTATGTCTGTATTTTTTTTTCAGCCCTTTTATTTTAGTTTTTGCTTCGGGATTGGCTCTAAGTAGGTATAATTGTAGTTCTTAGTCTCAGCCATGGTGGCATTTACTTAGAGGTCTTATTTATCCTTCAAAATTCACGTTACGACGAAAAAAAAACTTATTTGATATCGATACCAGGAAATGAAAATTTGACTCACATCCATTCATTTTTTTTTTCAGTCTACGGTTTCGCTTTAACTGGAAACAACTATTACTTTTCAGTCTTTCGTGCCAACGTCCAAAGAGTCTGAGCTCCAGGACCATGGATTAGTTTTAAAGCTTTTATTACACCCGAGCAACACCGGGCTATATTGCTAGTATTTAATATTTATCTCTATTGCAGTTTCATCAATGAAAGAATGAAGAAAATTTCGGGTGATTCGGACGAGTTCGTCTTTGCTTTTTATGCCTTGTAAAATTTTGCAAAGTAACAATAACAAAAGAACCATTCTATTTTCATTTAGAATTATCCACTTGGCAATAAATACAAAACATAGTATGAAATACATCATTACTTTAAAAAGCTAGAGTGGCCTAATAATTATGGGCGTTAGTATATATATATACATGAGGGGGTGTAGTCTGGGTATGACGATAAACTTCATCTGGCAGCAAGGTCTATAATCGGGAGATTGGAGTTTTTCAGGAGCGTAGTACACTCTCTTAATTGTTGTTCTTTCCAGTTCACCCTGTGTCTAGGTGGTAAACTTGAGTTCTGTCCCTTGGTAAATAGGTAACACTTCAAATAAACCTCTATAAAAATATGAAAATACATTTTTATTATACAAATACAATCATTACATTTTTACTTAAAAATATCAACAATACATTTTTCTCTAGTTGAATGCATTCAGTTATCTTCAAAATATATTTAGTCTAAGCCAAGAAAATGTGTTAACATTTGTTATAACCCATCAGAATATTTATATGCCGCTAAGTAAAATCAACCAGCCGAACGAAGATCTCAGTGAAATTATTAAGGAGTTAGACTTTCAAGCTAATTATTCTTATAGCGATTTTAACTGTCCTTTTAAAATGATATTTTGCTCTAAACCGGTGGTTTTTAACAGAGGGAGGGGATAAAAACATTATTGCCCATGTATCTTTCTTTCGTTTTTTTTTTCGATTTCCTTTCTTTTCCCCATTTTTTAAATCCTCTTTATCTCTTACACAAAAATATTTCCTAAAAATAAAAAGGAATTGGGATTTTTTAATTTTCTTTTTCAAAAATAACTTTTATTACCATCATTATTAACTACCTGATAAAACATTATTTTTTTTGATGTCGAAACAAAATGCACACTTTTGTAGTAAATTATAATTTGTACATGTTCTAATCTATAACTTATAGTAAATATTCATTGCTCTATTTCTATATTGAGCACTGTTTTAAATTAATGTTTTGAACGCTATTAATACTTTCTTTGTTCTTTATTCATTTGGATATATATATATATATATATATATATATATATAGGTAATGAATTGGAAACTATCAGGCTTGCTTCAATGGGTATATATATATACACATGTGAGACCCAGGTGTGTGTTATTGTAAGTATTATAGGATACAAAAACTATATCACTCATCAACTAACTAAAATACACAAAATAAATTGTACACCCGCAAAATCGGACCCATACGACTAAAAGCATTTGGGAAAAATCCAAATTAAATTGCACACCCGCAAAAGTGGATTAAAAACGTTTTGGAAAAATCCAACTAAGAAAAATTCACAAGTCAGTGCGAAAAGCATATTCTGAATCCTGATTGGATTAAAAACAGCAAATTTATATATGACGTATTTTCACATCTAGATGTGAAAAAACTGCTGGAGCCTGCATCATGAGAAGTTTCACTATTTAAACCAAGTCACTCCACATCAACGTCACTCAATGGAAGCGGTTAGCTGAGGACTTTGTGGCAATGTAACGAAAATTCAAAAAGCCGACCCGACGCAGAACACGACACGGTTTCATTCGATCTCTTCCAACGTCCTTTTCTTCATTTTTAAACACGATGCCAAAGAGAACAACAACAAAATGGACGCAACAAAATAACTTCTTTATTAGTCTCTCTCTCTCTCTCTCTCTCTCGCTCTCTCTCTCTCTCTCTCTCTCTCTCTCTCTCTAACTACCAAAAAGAGGAAGGAACAAAGACTTTACATTCTGCTGCTAAACAATCATGAACACTAAACTTCTGCGGACATTTTAAATAGCTACTTTTCTCTACGAACACTTTTAAAAAACTGCATGTATTTTCGCAGTATCTTTTCGCAAATATATTATAGTGTTCAGTTAACAAAATTTCACTTATATTTTCCTTCCTACACTTTTGTCATTCTGTAAATAAATCTTTAATGTACACACAAAATTTTTTATCCTTTCACATTTCTTCTGAAATTTAAATTGTGGGGACTTCGGACGTGTTTGGCACAAGGCCAATATACCAAGCCTCACCGAGGCCCCTACAGTATATTCATGCTAATACGTGTAGTAATATTGTTTTTAGTTGATTTTTAAGTTTCTTTGCATTTTGCATTTTTTTTTTTTTGCTGATAGTTTGCGTGTATACAAATATGTGACTTGAGATTACATGCTTGTGTGAGCGGATGTGATTTTGCGCGTGTGATTTGTCACACTAGTGCACGTGTCTACTTGCGTGCCTCTGTTTCTTTGTGTGCATGCCTGCACCCTACTACTGACTGTGTGTAAATGTGCAATGTGCTATAGCTTTCGTTTGAGAGCTTTGTTTTTTTGTTGTTGTTTTTTCTTTTGGAACCAAAGTTTATTTCTGTCCCAGCATTGAATCCGAGGTGCAAATAATAAAATAAAAATTTTAAAAATACTTCGTGGAATCAGTCGACATCATTAACAAATAACTAAGGAATTTTTTTTTTTAATTTCATTCTAGAAAATTTTTCGTCAACAACCAGAAGTGATGGAAAAGAAGCAAAATGCAGGAAAAGAAAGAAATAAAATCGGAAATTCACAGAAAAAAAGGAGAGATGAGGAAAGAGGGAGTGGGTTAGAAAAGGAGACAGAAAATAAGAGCGGGTAGGAGATACGGTTTCAGAGACAGTGCAAGGGAGTGGGGGAGATAATCAGAAAAAGTGAGAGTGAGAGCGAACGACCAAATTCGTAATAAAATTCTACACCTAAAGAGAGAGAAATAACTGAAAGAGTGCGAAAGACCTAAAGAGAGAAATGGAAATTGAAAGATAGATAATGTAAACTGCGATCAAATAAAAAATAGATAGATAGATAGATAGATAGATAGATAGATAGATAGATAGATAGATAGATAGATATTGAACTGACTGGATTAGATAGATAGATAGATAGATAGATAGATAGATAGATAGATAGATAGATAGATCTGAAGAGATATAGACAGACAGATAGATAGGTCTGAAGAGACAAAGAAAGATATATATGTATGTGTGTGTGTGTGTGTATAGATAGATATAGATCTGTAGAGAAAAAGAAAGGGATAGATAAATAGATAGATAGATCTGAAGAGACAAAGAAAGATATATATGTATATATATCTATCGGTAGATATACATATAAATCTATAGAGACAAAGAAAGTTATATATATAGATAGATAGATCTGAAGAGACAAAGATATATATATATATATATATAGATAGATAGATAGATAGATAGATAAAGAAAGATATATATATATATATATATATATAGAGAGAGAGAGAGAGAAGAGAGATATAGTTATAGATCTGAAGAGACAAAAAAGATATATATGTATGTATAGATAGATAGATAGATATGAATAGACAAAGATATATATATATATAGAGAGAGAGAGAGAGAGAGAAGAAGAAGAAGAAGAAGAGAGATATAGTTATAGATCTGCAGAGACAAAGTAAGAGATAGATAGATAGATAGATAGATAGATAGATAGATAGATAGATAGATAGATAGATAGATAGATGCCTCAATTTGCAGAAAAACAAAAAATAGCTCTGAGACTCAAAATGCAGTACAGCTCCCTTGCTGTTTCTTAAAACTTCCTGTTTACCACTTCCGAAGCGTTTTTTTTTAAATATGTTTTCGTTTTTATTGTGTTTTTATTTTTGATATTCATTGTTTATGTATTTATTCATTTACTGGCGGGTTGATGGGTTCTTATCCGTTTGCCGGATTTATTTTTATAGTTAAATATTCAAGCATCGGCCATATAAACAATACAACTAATTAAAGTACGCATTTTAGTATTTTAGTATGCTGTCTTCAATTTCATTTTAGTATTTTAGTATCAGTCAGTTAAGTGCTATACGTGATACTCGCTTTGGACGAACGTGTCTCTAAAGAGACATGAATGACTGGGAAGAGGTTTATCCCATTGCTTTCTGAGGTAGACTGGTTGCCAGCCAAGGCTATATAACTCAATCTTCCTATTATTTAACTCATAACTGGAGGGAAGTGACGGATTAATACCTTTCCCAAGGTTATTTGTGCGTAAGTGAATGCAAAGAATTCAGCTGGAATTCGAACTCGGCTCCCCGATTTGTCGATTTTGTCAATATTTACTGTACCACAATGCACACTTTAGTATACTCTCTCCAATTTCTTTATCGACAGATTATCGAATTCGAAGCCTATCTCGATGTCTTTATTGTTTGTGGTTGAAATGCTTAGGAATTTATTGTATTCCTCACGCGTTTTCCAAAGATCTGGGATACATTATCATTCAAGCAAATGAGACATGTAGGTCTTGGTGAGGACCATTCTTTTTTAAAATCTCAAGCAAATAACAGAATCAGCATCACGGGCATATTTAGTATGCTCTGTCCAATTTCTCAATCAACAGATTAATGATTTCATAACACATCCTGCTGTCTTTATTTTCAACTGCGGGAAGGAAGCCCGGCATCACTATTGGAATGAGCCATAACAGGTAGTGGACTTGAGAAATCTATTACATTGAAGAATTGTTTTAATAGAAAGATTTTATAAATTTCAATCGAAAGTAGCACTGGATGCTCTGTCAATAAATGCCGAATATTTCCTGATAAAGAAACGGCTAATATTACCAGTACCGTTGTTGAGGATTAACATTAGAATTCTTGACTTTTTGTTGATCCTAACATGCTCTGCGCTCCGTGGAATTCTATGTATCATCCCAATGTATCGTCTGGAATAAAATCTTAATCGTGTTAATCAGTCAGTTAAGTGCGATACGTGATACACGCTTTGGGCGATCATGTCTATAAAGAGAGAGAAGACTGACTAGGCAGAAGATTATCCCGCAATAGTTTGCCATTGCTTCCTGTGGTAGACCGGTTGCCAACCAAGGTTATAGAACCCAATCTGTCCTATTATTTAACACGTAACTGAAGGGAAGAAACGGATTAATACCTTTCTCAAGGGTATTTGTGCATAAGTGAATGCGAAGAATTCAACTGGAATTCGAACTCGGCTTCCTGGTTTGTCGTCCCGTGTCGATATCCACTGCACCACAACGCACTTGTGTTAATACTGGCCCGAATAATGTATGCATTAATTGTGTAGGCTTATGTCATTTTACGTCATTTCAACGACTGTTGGGTTATTCAATGCAAAAAATATAGCTGAAAACTTAGTTAAACATTACTTGTGTCTACATTTAAAAATTAGTCGGGTTTAACAATTCAGTCTGTAGTTAACCCTAGAACACTAACCATCAATTACAGTTACACCACGACTAATCATGGGTAATCATACCCGATTTTGAAAATAAAAAAAATATATTAAATATAAATATTTATTTGAAATATTAACGGATCTGAAGCAGACTACTACCACGTTTAATTTCGTTGTTTTTAATTTTTCTTTTTTACTTTTTTTCAGCGAACTTCTATTGATTACCCACTTAGCTTTACGATTGACAAAAAAAAATAATTGAAAAATTTCAATATTTAATCATTTTCTGAGGGGGGGATCATTTTCTCATACAACGTTATCGTGAATCGAGCTTCCATTTTGAAACCACTTATCGGTACGACATTACCGCTACCTGTAAATGTGTTTATTATCAAATTTTTGGGACATTTTTCAGTGCAATGTTATCTTTTACACCTTAAACTTTACGAATGACAAAAAAACATTTGCAAAAATTTCAATATTTAAAAGATTTGTGGGGGAACCAGTTTCTCATGCAACCTTATAGTGGTTTGAAAATGGAGGATCGATTTACTATAATGTTGTATGAGAAACTGACCCCCCCCACTAAATTTGTTGAAATATTGTAAATTTTCTAATTTTTTTTTTTTTTGATAATCGGAAAGCTTAAGTAACAACCGATAGGACTGCGCTGAAAAAAGTAAAAAAAAAATGAAAAACAACGAAATTAACATAAACAAAGCAACCCCAACGCGAGTGGTCTGAAAAATGGAGGATCGATTTACTTTAACGTTGTATGAGAAACTGATCCCCCAAAAAACATTTGTTTAAATAATATAATTTTTCAAATTTTTTTTGATAATCGGAAGGTTTGAGTAACAGTCCATAGGAAGGCGCTGAAAAAAGTAAAAAAAATAAAAATAAAAAATAAAGAAATTAAACGTAGTGGTAGTCTGCTTCAGGTCCGCCGAAATATTTTACTTGAAGGCACTTCAAACTTCGTAGTTCGAGTTAAAATTATTAGGAACTGAAAAACATATTTAGTTAAGAAAATCAGGTATTGAAAATGGTAAATAAAAATAGCAAAAATTGCGCTGGGTACTATATAGGCATGGTTAGTGTTCTAGTGTTAAACATTTGCCAGATTGTATAATGAGCCTATTGTTAAATATTGAAATCTTGGGAAAATACTGGAAGAGTATAAATTCGTATCTTCCCTTCATGGCTATGCGTTAAATATCAGGACAGATGCTTTCTATAACCTTGGTTGGAAACCAGACTGTCGAAGAAAAAATCGAAAGCCGAAGCGGGAATTTTTCTGCCAAGTAAACTATTCATCGAAAAAAGGTATAATCACCCAAGTGTACATCACACTTGGCATCTAAGATAAACACTGGCCGAGTTCATACTTAAGAGTGTAGATAAAACATCGGCTTGGTCAATAGGCGATAGGCAAACAATAATTATAAATAATTGTGTTTATACTTGAGGCTATAGATAAAAACCGGTCATCTATATCAGAAAGTATTTACAAGGTAAATGACTTTTTTTCGACTCGATAAATTGGTAAATTCTCAGTGCATTGTCAACAGGACAATAATTTAGGGAATAATAGAAATCATAATTTCAGAATATCGCGAAGAATGTTTTGAGTAATAGAAAAACAAAACAACCGTCAAAATGATAAATTATTCTTCCTTTATATTTTTCTTTGTTTTTGTCTTCGACAGATTTTGTTGAGTTGAGTGGGTGAAAGTTTCAATGGATTTGTTTTTAATCATGTCACCCCAAGCAAGGCATTCCACTGTCACTATAGCGCAGAGGGTTACATAGAGCGATTGGGTATAGGAAATGTCAGAAGGAGGATGATAGACGAGTTTGGATGTACAAGGGAGAGAGTTGTAGAGAATGGGTATGAGTTAGTGTGTTAGGAGGTGTCTATTGACCTTACATTTAAACTCCTGGAGATTGTAGCTGTCGGGGAAGCAATCGTGTGGAAGAGAATTCCACAGTCGGGATGTGCGAGAAAATAAGCTGTTGGAGTAGAAATTGCGGTTACATTTTATCGGTTTCACTGTAAAAGGGTGGGACCTAGTTGCTAATCTAGTATATCGTGCAAATTCATACCTAGGGGGCACTAGTGATCTAAGTTCATGGAGTAGAAGCCGTGAAAGTATTTCACGCCGGTGAGAGAGTGACTGCAGCGGGTCTGCCAAGTCAGTATATTAGAAGTTTCCTTGTAAGGAATCAATTGGCGTTTATTGACTGAGCAACGAGGGTTATACGTTTCTTCACTTCCTCGATATCAGGCTGGGATCAAAGTCCAATATATGTTATCCTCATCTCTAATGCTAGTAGTAATATTATCTGTTTTCTTATAAGGAAATATTCGGTATTCAATGATCAAGCAATCGATGCTACGACCGGTTGAAATTTATAAAATGTTTTCTCCATGGGTTTTTTAAGATTCAAGTAACACTTATCGCTCTTTCAAATATTGATGGGAAGGAACTTCTTAAGTTTTTTTTAAATTGATCATCTTGATAATGTATTAGTTTTCTCTCCAAATTGTAATTGCTAACCATTTTATCTGCTATTGCTGTTGAAAGCCCTCATGTGTTGTGGTTTCTCTTATTTGGTACAGTTTTTTATTTGCGATAATCCAGTCCACGAGGTTCGAAATCACTGGAATTCATTTCTAATCTAAACAACTTATTTACAAATGTAACTTTGTCTGTGTGTGTGTGTCCGTTACCTATAAACTCTGAAACGGCTGAACCTATTTTCTTGAAAATTTACACAGTTGTACTATAAACGTCTGCGAGTGTTCTTAGCTACGCTTTGTGTCGAGGTACCCCGATAAATATCGAAAATCGATAATCGAAAAAATCGGGTTATAGAAGGTTTGGTCCGATTTTAATCAAATTTGATACACTCATAGACAAAGACATAAGAAAGGATATTCAGAAGTTTCAAGGTTACAGTTCTTAAAATAGTGCAGAAAATTAATTTTATATATATATATATATATATATATATATATATATATATATAAGGCAAGATGTTTGTGTGTGTGTCTGTTTATCTGACTGTATGTCTGTATTTTTTTCAGCTCTTTTATTTTAGTTTTTGCTGTAAGTAGGTATAATTGTAGTTCTTAGCCTCAGCCATGATACCATTTACTCAGAGGAATTATTTAGCCTTCAAAATTCAGTTTACGACGACAAAAATTTATTTGATATCTATACCAGGAAATCAAAATTTGACTTACATCAATTCAGTTTTCTTTCAGTCTACGGTTTCGCTTTAACTTGAAACAATTATTGCTTTTTAGTCTTTCGTGCCAACGTCCAAAGAGTCTGAGCTCCAGGACCATGGATTAGTTTTAACACTTTCATTACACCCGAGCAACGCCGGGCTATACTGCTAGTCATTGACTAAGTCAGTTAATTAATTGCTATACTTGATACACGCTTCGGCGATTCTATCTCTTTCAAGGCATGACTGAATAAGGAAAATATTTTCTCGCAGTTGCAATTACTTTCAGCCACAGAAATTACAACCGAAGGAAAGGCGATATTTTTCCTTTTTTATTAAATAACCTTACTTAGCATCAAATCTTAGCAGATAAAACAAGTCGTAGATTTTAACCAAACTTATAGCACTTGACTGTTGTGTGATATCTAACCTCCTATATAGCATCGAATGCTAGACGATCTCCTCAAAGATGAAGGAGAGCCTGGAACCAACAGAAATGTGGTTCTACAGAAGGATGCTAATGATATCATAGACCGAAAATGTAAGTAACGACGAGGCTTTGGAGAGGATTCAAACAAATAAGAAACATATGTAACATCAGTAGGTCAGGTTTCTAGAACACTTAATGAGAAAGGAAGATTTGGAGAATCTAATACTCACGTGAAAGTGAGACATGGGAAAGCAGCACGGGATATATTTGATGGGTTTTAGCAAGTGGATTGTGGAACGAGGATTTGGAAGAATACAAAGAGGAAAAATGTTAAGCGCGACACAGGATAGGATCACGTGGAGAGCCGGGATTGCCTATGTCCTGAAACGACAATGCGCATTAAGAAGAAGATAGACTTAAACAACATCGATTGAACTTTGTTTTCATGGCATCGCTAGGGAAACATCTTCCAAAAAAAAACCGGCCAGAGTGTGAGAATTTCAAAACCTTAAATGGCCATGTTTTCAGGATAAATTCAAAATTGTTGAATTTTGGCTGTGTCAACAGTGTGAAATTTACTAGCTTTGCCTGGATAATTCATTCTTGGGAAAATCATGATAAACTCAGCCAGCGTTCAGACCAAATTGCATCACTCGCTGTTCGGTTTTAAAGCTGCGAGTGAAAGAGGAAGTTTCAACATAAAACATTTGTTACGCCACAATGACTGTTCTTAGGTCTTTTTGTTGTTGTTTTTTGTTTTTAATCATTTTACCCTAGACGAGGCGGCACCGTCTCTAGTGTAGAGGAGAGTTAAAGAGAATAAAAAAGAAACCCGTGTACAAGGGATACTGAAGCTTGGATAAAAGATCAACAGCATTCAAAAAGATAGAAAATGGCAACTAACGTTGCATTTAAATTTTTGGAGATTGTAGGTATCCATGCAGCAAGTAAATGAAAGGGAGTTCCACGAGCGGAAAATAAGCGAATAGAAACTGTTCGAGTAGAAGCGGCGGTTACATTTAACTACGAGGGTCATTCAATAAATAAGGTGAAGTTTTCGGTATAAGAATTTCTAATACAGATAGAAGCTTATTTTTTTTTATTTTTTTCCTTTACTTCTTTTTCAAAGGGATATAATTTTTTTTTTTGTAGATTGAAAAAAAGAACTTTGAGAATTTTGGCGATTAACAAAGCTGGGCGACCAGGAAGCATGCTCCAGGATTGAACAGAGGTCAGTTATCAAGATTTTGGTTGCTGAAGGGTGCAAACCTGTTGAAATTCATAAGAGAATGTCAACTGTGTATGGTGCCACATGTTTCAGCCAAAAAATGTTTACAAATGGGCTAAACTGTTTAAAGAAGGACGGAGTGAGGTTTCCTTAGGTGATCGAATTTGTCAATGACCTCATTCAGTCTGACAAAAGAGTGACAGTGGATGACATTGCAAGGAGTTTGAGCCCGTCTGTTAGGGCAGCACACAAAATTGTCCATGATGACCTTGCCTAGTCGAAGGTCAGCTCACACAGCAGCCCAGACCTTGCAGACCATCAACGAGCTGGGCTGGGAACTGCTCCCTTATCCCCCTTACAGCCCAGACCTTGCCTATTCAGACTTTCACCTGTTTGATCGCTTAAAAGCGTTCACGAGAGGCACGAAGTTTGAAAGTGACGATGAACTCAAAAGTGCTGTGAGCTGAGACATCAGTCGAAAGTTTTTTTACGCTGAGGGAATACGGAAGCTTATGCACAGATGCGAAAAGTGTGTGACACTGCTGGAAGACTACGTTGAAAAATAAAAAAATGTTAGCTTCTATCTGTATTAGAAGTCCTTATACCGAAAATTTCACCTTATTTATTGAATGACACTCGTAGAAGTCCTTATACCGAAATTTCATTTTATTTATTGAATGACCCTTGTAGAAGATCTTATATCGAAAAATTCACATTATCTATTGCATGACCCTCGTAGAAGTCCTTAAACCGAAAAACTCACCTTATGTATTGAATGACACTCCTAGAAGTCCTTATACCGAAATTTCATTTTATTTATTGAATGACCCTTGTAGAAGATCTTATATCGAAAAATTCACATTATCTATTGCATGACCCTCGTAGAAGTCCTTAAACCGAAAAACTCACCTTATTTATTGAATGACACTCCTAGAAGTCCTTATACCGAAATTTCATTTTATTTATTGTATATCCCTTGTAGAAGTCCTTATATCGAAAAATTCACATTATCTATTGCATGACCCTCGTAGAAGTCCTTAAACCGAAAAGCTCACCTTATTTATTGAATGACACTCCTAGAAGTCCTTATACCGAAATTTCATTTTATTTATTGTATATCCCTTGTAGAAGTCCTTATATCGAAAAATTCACATTATCTATTGCATGACCCTCGTAGAAGTCCTTAAACCGAAAAGCTCACCTTATTTATTGAATGACACTCCTAGAAGTCCTTATACCGAAATTTCATTTTATTTATTGAATGACCCTTGTAGAAGATCTTATATCGAAAAATTCACATTATCTATTGCATGACCCTCGTAGAAGTCCTTAAACCGAAAAACTCACCTTATTTATTGAATGACACTCCTAGAAGTCCTTATACCGAAATTTCATTTTATTTATTGAATGACCCTTGTAGAAGATCTTATATCGAAAAATTCACATTATCTATTGCATGACCCTCGTAGAAGTCCTTAAACCGAAAAACTCACCTTATTTATTGAATGACACTCCTAGAAGTCCTTATACCGAAATTTCATTTTATTTATTGTATATCCCTTGTAGAAGTCCTTATATCGAAAAATTCACATTATCTATTGCATGACCCTCGTAGAAGTCCTTAAACCGAAAAGCTCACCTTATTTATTGAATGACACTCCTAGAAGTCCTTATACCGAAATTTCATTTTATTTATTGTATATCCCTTGTAGAAGTCCTTATATCGAAAAATTCACATTATCTATTGCATGACCCTCGTAGAAGTCCTTAAACCGAAAAGCTCACCTTATTTATTGAATGACCCTCTCATTTCAACGGCAAAACGGTGGGATCTAAATGCCAATCTCTTAAATTCACGTGGTCAGAACACCATTGCAAAAAGTTCGTCAAAGCAGTTAACAGGCAAATATTTGTAGAAAAGACAGAGGGAGGCCACGTCACGTTGGCGAGAAAGTGACTAAACTCAAGATGCTAAATCAATACTGATTACATTGCAGATTCTTTGAATTTTTCGAGAATCTCAGGATCACCCGACCAGATATGGCAACAGTATTCATGGTTAAAATTATAATAAAACACATAAAAACTTATATAAAAAAAACTTTTCATTTTTTTAATCATTTGGTGCTGTATTTGTGTATATATGAAAGCTATAAATCATGTCATAAGTGGAAGCACTGATATCATAAAAAACAGGTATGACAGGGAAAGCGTGTCATATTTCCAGAATTATGCAAAAAGATTTGTGTTCGACTACACAAAAGAAATACTGAATGGTTTCGACTAGATCCACTTCCCAAAATCATTATTATAACATATGATCATAGAAACACTGACTTTACGAAGAAGTGTAAATAAGGCCAAGAAAGTTTCACCACATCTTCCTACAATTAATATAATTAAAAGTTAGTTGGTGCTTTATTTTCTTTTGCAGGTAGATAGTAGCTCGGGATGAGAGAACGAGGTGTCGTGATCGAATTCCAGTCGAGATCATAACATTCAATTATGATTGAATACTTTTATAAAACATCTAATTCAATCTTTTCTTTCATCCCCTACTTATAGGTTAAAACGTAAGGCAGAATGACGTGTTTGAATTCCAGTCGAGATCACTGCATTCACTTATGATTAAATGCTTTTAGAACACGTATAATACAATCTTTTTTTCACTCCCTAGTTATAGGTTAATAAGTAAGGCATTATGATGTGTTTGATTTCGAGTCGAGATCACTACATTTACTTATGATTAAATACTTTTAGAACATGTATTTTTTTAATCATTTCACCCCAAGCAAGGCATTCCACTGCCACTATTGCGCAGGGGATTACATAGAGGAAAGTGATGAGAAAGAGGGGTTAGTTATCGGAAATGTCTGATGGAGGGTGGTATACTGATGAGGATACCGAGGATGTGGGTTGGGTAGATGGGTAGAGTGTTTGAGGGAATGGATGCGAGTTAGTGTGATAGATGTCTATTGACCTTACATTTAAATTCCTGGAGATTGTAGCTGTCGGGGAAGCAAGTATATGGAAGGGAGTTCCACAGGCGGAAAGTGCAAGAAAAGAAGCTGTTAGACTAGAAATTGCGGTTACATTTTATCTTTTTCACTTTAAATGGGAGGGAACCAGTTGCTAATCTAATATCTGATGCAAATTCATACCTAGGGGGCACCAGTGAACTAAGTTCATCTGAGCAGAAGCCGTGAAAATATTTATAGAAGAGGCACAGGGAAACCACATCACGCCGGTGAGAAAGTAACTGCAGCCGGGCTGCCGAGTGGGCATCGATCACATTACAGATTCTCCATTGTATTTTGTCAAGGACCCCGAGGAGAATAGCAGGGGCACCCGACTAGATGTGGCAGCAGTATTCAATACACGGGCGGATGGTAGATTTAAAGATGTGCAGGATGGACTCAGGCGGGAAAAACTTCCGGGCCCTGCACAGAGAACCGACTTTCATAACAACGGATTTAGCAATGGATTCAATATTCTTTCCACTAGAGGCCCGCTGAGAGTGTGAGGCCAAGGAGGTGTACTGCTTTACTCTCAGGGAGGCAGGCCTGTTCCATGCTAAAGGGAGGTAGGAGCGATTGTCTATGATGGTTAATTGATAGCAGCTTCATTTTGGAAGCATTAAAATTTACGAGCCATTTCTTACCCCAGTCCACCACGAGAGTAAACTGTTGTGTCATCGGCGTACATGCCTATTTGGGCTTTTATAGCAACGGGGAGATCGTTAATGTAGATCAGAAAGAGCATAGGACCTTGGATAGACCCTTGAGGGACACCCGTATGGTAGTTCTGGGAGGCATGTCCGTTTAATACTACCTTCAATATGCGATTAGAGAGGAATGACTGGATTGGGTCAAACAAGTGTCCAGTTGTACCATAGTTCCGGAGTTTGCGTAGAAGGCCAGCATGCCAGACTCTGTCGAACGCTTTGGAAATATCCAGGGCAACGGTTCGAGCTTCGCCATTCTTGTCGAGAGCCTGGTATATATACTCAGTGATGGTCGTTAGCATATCAGCAGTAGACTTGGTGAAGCGGAAACCATATTGTTTGTCCGAGAGATGCTGGACCATCTCAGCGTTGATAATGGCCAATTCAATCTTTTCTTTCACCTACTAGTTATAGCTTAAAAGTAAGGCAGTATGAAGAGAGTCATTTAGAGAATTTGCGGCACACTATGTATGCCTGTTGTCTTTATTTGGTTCTTACGAAAAGTGTTTTTAGTTCTGCACAAGTGTTCACTATTATTGTCAAATCATTTGTCTGTAGTCCGGCTGTTTAATTCTTAGAACAAAGTTTTTGGGCTCCAATACTTTGAAAACAATGGTTGAGTCGATCATACGACTTCAAATCGCGAATCCTGGTTTCCAATCAAGGATGGCAGATAAAAAATGCCGCTTTTTACTAAAAGATTTCCGTTGTAGGGAAGAATTCAATGACGCTATATGCATCGACCTGAATTCTAATAATAATATTATTAAGAATAATAATGATAATAAAAATTTAGTAAGCGATTGTAAATAGACAAAATCAATCATCTGTATCCTCCAAAAGGTTTTATTTAATAAAAATTTGAAATGAATAAATTAAGAATCTGAAAAATCTGAAAAATAAACGAAACCCCAAAAAGTTGACAGCCTCTTTAAATATCAATGATGGTGGAATTATCAATCTTCTTCTTCTTGTACTGTGTCCCTTTAGGACGTAGGCGATCATAGACTTCCCTTGATATTGTTCATTGTTGTTCTTGATATTTTTTCCTCTTTTATCACTTCCAAATACTACTGTGCCATCCATTTGCTCAAGCTCATTTTCCCTGTCTCTCTTTTGCTCTATCCGTCCTGTGTGTATCAGATTCTTCAAACCCTCTTTTCTCAATGTTGGTTAAAATTTAACAATCCCAAGCGATCAATGAATTGTTTTCTCATGGCTTATCAACATTTTGGAGTACATTCAATTCTTTTGAGATTTTTTACAAGGGAATATTTTATTAACAATACTTTGTGCGCTAACGATGTTTTTTTTCAGATAATAGATTTACTATCGATAAGAGAGAAGAGATGTATTCATACGTTTCCCAAGGCTAGATTCACCTTAAATGAATGTAACGAAATTCACTGGGATTCGAACTCAGATCTTTGATTTCTCACTTCAAGCTACTTTCCATTACATCTCCCATACATCAATTCTACTTAAGTCACTTTCACACCACCGTGATGTGGCTTCTCTCTGTCTTTTCTATAAATAATTTAATGGCAACTCTTCTGATGAGTTCCCCTCCTTGTCATCTCGTTTGCAGGAGCTTAACCGTTCTGTTAGATTGACAACAGTTCTCGTCTTTTCGAAATGGCTAAATTTAACAGTAGGATGTGCGTTTTGGTGCAGTGGTTATCGACTTGCAACAAATCAGGGAGCCGAGTTCGAATTCCAGTTGAATTCATTACATTAACTTACGCACAAATACCCTTGGGGAAAAGTATTAATCCTTTTCTTCCCTCCAGTTATAGGTTAAGTAATAAGACATATTGGGTTCTATAGCCTTGGCTGGCAACCAGTCTACCGTAGAAAGCAATGACAACCTACTGTGGGATAATCTTCTGCCCAGTCAGTCATGTCTCTTTAGAGACATGATCACCCAAAGCATGTATCACGTATCGCACTTAACTGACTGACTGAATATAATAGTTAGAAACATGATTAAGGCTTCTACTGGGCATAAAGTGGGGGATCGGTTTTCTATTGTTATGATGTAATTAATTGATCCAGCTCTAATTGCTACTTAATGATATAGTAATATCTTCTCCCTGTGGCTATGAGTCAAATAACAGGACATCTTGGGTTCTATAGCTTTGGCAACCAATCTACCGCAGAAAGTAATGGCAACCTACTACAGGATAATCTTCTGCCCAGTCAGTCATGTCTCTTTCGAGACATGATCGCCCAAAGCGTATGGCTCTTAACTGACTGACTGAAATTTATCACTAATTCTTTTCTAGTAGTTTATTTTCTCGCACTTCTCGCTTGTAGGACCGTCTTCCGGTGTATTGTTTCCATGCCACCTACAATCAGCAAGCATTTCACTCTCCGTAGGTTTGTTATCTTTTAGTTGTGTCCCCGTCTACGAGCAGAGTGCGACCGCAGACAGAGATGCAACCGGGGAAATTAAAATAGTGAGATGCACGGGCCCGGGAAACAGCTAGCTGAGGCTTTGCCGCCTCATTGCACGAGATGTTGATGTTGGTAGTCATCCCGAAGTCACCGCAACCGACGGTTGATGGAACTTGGGAATTTTTGTCCTTTTCCCGAGTGTACTCGCTCGGATTTCTCACATTAAACCTGGCATTGTGTCACATGCCATCCTAGTGGGAAGACTTGGAAATCTACAGTCAAAAAAAATTTAAATGCATCGCCAATCGACATCTTCTCATTTCCGGTTTTTATTGTCCATTCTCGTCGTCAACGTTTTCTCATTGTCTTTTACACACAGGAACTCTTTCTCCTCTTGCGTCTTAGTGGCTTTATTGCCTTGTTTGAAGTGCATGTTTTTTCTTTTTTTTTCTTTTTTTTATAACCGTTTCACCCTTAGCAAGGCAATACTGCCACTAGTGCGCAGGGGTTACATGAGAGGTGAGCGAAAAAAAAAACAACAAAAAAAAAAACAAGGTACAATGGGTGTCAGAGAAAGAATAAAGGAAAGATGGGAATCAAAGAGAGAAATGATGAGAATTGATGTTGCATTTGAACTCTTGGAGGTTGTAGATATCAGGGAAGTAATCGTATGGAACAGAGTTCTACAGGAAGGAAGTGCAAGAAAAGAAACTGAGGAAGTTGATATGACGGTTACATTTGAATGTTTCGACTATAAAAGGGTGGGACCTACAATTTAGTAGCTCGAGTTATTTCAGGCTACTAGATTGGCAAACTATTCTAGTGTATTAAAAATATCTGGAATGAAGATTTGCATTAATAAACAATAATAATAATGTTTTTTACATGTTTTTTTTAGATTGTTAAAAATCGAAAAGAAAAAACAAGAATATTTCATAAATATTTATTTACCATAGGATATTTATTTCACCATTTAACGTTCCTACATCGGCCAAATTACACGATTGATGCAACAGATATAAAAGAAATTTCTTGTATTTCAAAACAATATCCTGAAGGTGAATTCTTTTTTCTTTCTATAATCAAGCAAGACAGTATGTTTTTAGAAATAAATCATTTTCAAAAATTCTTATTATTATGGGAAAAAATGAGTTAAATTTTCATTGAAAAATTAAGATTTGTTTATTGATTGTTCACAGTTTAAAAATACTTTGCTGGCTGAAACCAATTTTCTTACTAATATCAAAGTATAAGAAAAAGAAACTATATGACTTGTATGTAAAAGATAAAGTAACTCTGAACATTTAGCGGGGAAATACCGACTAGAGACAAGCAGAGAACTAATTAATTGAACACTATCCTGTATATATATAGTCATCCGCAGACAGATTTGTTTCGCTGTATCACAGCTCATGAGTACGGTTAGACTTCGATTGCTTTTAACTCAGGATTGAAACCCGACTGAATTGGCATCAGTCGGTGATTTTACCTCTGAGCTATGCGCGTTCGGTAGAAGAAGGCAGACTTTTTAGCGTGTATATTGTCATTATAACCGCCCAATAGCCAGAGCGCTGTAATCCATTACTGAATGAGAGATGCGTACACACACATACACACACACACACATACATATACATATATATATATATATCTTCGGCTCTTACACATTAAAACAACTAATATATATATATATATATATATATATATTAGTTGCTGTAAAGTGTAAGAGCCAAAGATATATATATATATATATATATACATATATATATATATAAATAATAATTATATATATATATATATATATAGTCATCCGCAGAAAGATAGTTGTTGTAAAGTGTAAGAGCCGAAGATATATATATATACATATCTATCTATCTATCTATCTATCTATCTATATATATATATATATATATATATGTGTGTGTGTGTGTGTGTGTGTGTGTGTGTGTGTGTGTGTATGCCACAGTAAGCTATAATATATTTTCCAAAAAAAGGGATGAAGTTTTATTAATAAAACTGTATACGAAAGTATCACAACATTTAAAATTTAAGGCGCCTTTCGACCGAAACTTCTTCAGAAAAAATAATCGTCGCTAAATTAAGACTAACTTAAGAAAGATTTTTATCAGCTGCTGAAGTTAAAATGAAATTAATTGAGTAATTGGGGAGATAAACAACATTTCCCTAGTTGGGTAATAGCTTTCTCGAACATGAAAATGAAATTAATTGAGTAATTGGGGAGATAAACAACATTTCCCTAGTTGGGTAATAGCTTTCTCGAACATGGCCAATTTGCGCTTAAGTTGTTTTTTTTTGCGTGCACAGGGACAGGTCTTTTCATATTAATAATAACAGACTCCAATATATCTAAAATGAGTCGGTTAAGTGCAGTCTGTTTCGTGCCCTGTGCAATACAGAGAAAAACTCAGGAGAACAACCAGTACTGCAAGCAACACAATTGAATATATTGTCAAAAACAATCTTAAAACACTTGGAATTGATACTGAAGTCTGGGATATGTTGACAGAAAATCGATCTGACGGAGAATGTTAAACCTTTGTTGTAAGACATTCGAGGAAATGAGGGTTGATCGTACAATCTTCAAACGGACTCTTAGAAAGCAGCAAAAGACTTCAATCCTAGTTAATCTTCAGCCTGAGAATACATGCAATGCCAGTGGGAGTGTCGTCTTATCCAAAGCAGGACTTGCTTGTCTACTAAGATCGCAAAACTGTAAGCACTCACAAGCAGAATACTTTGACAGCCATCACCCACAACCTACAGTTTTGTGACAACGTCTCTGTGTCTATCAGTAGCAAGCCATATGAGTCGCATAAGAGAGTATAAGGACCTAATAAACTAGGATCTGACATAGGTCTTTCGCCTGCACTATATGCAGAGAAAACTGAGTCTTTAGTGATAGTTAATTACTCATGGGAAAACGAAAATATAAGACAAAACATTTACTTCAAGAAAAATGAATAAAGAGTAATCAGCAAAAAGAGGAACATACAATGACAACTACAGGTCAAGGATACTAAAATCAAACAAGTACACAAATTTCAATACCTGGGAAATGTTCTGACAGATGAGATCCGACGTGTTCCGACAATGAGATACGAAGATGCATTGGTATGGACAAGGACACATTTCAATGGCTAAGAAGAGCATTGAGAGAAAAGAAGAGTACTAGAATATTACGCGATATCTATCGTCCTATATGGTAGAGAGTGCTGGATGATATCATTAGAGATGAAAGAGAAACACGAAGCAACAGAAATATGGTTCTAACGATATACATATCGGTAGAACCATAAATTCTAAGTGTGATACGAGATACACGCTTAGTCGATCATGTCTCTTTCGAGACATGACTGACTGGGCAGAAGATTATCCCGCAGTAGTTTGCCATTACTTTCTGCGGTAAACTGATTGCCGACCAAGGCTAGAGAACCCAATCTGTCTTGTTATTTAACCTATAACTGGAGGAAATAGACGGATTAACACCCTTCCGGGGAGTATTTGCGCGTAAGTGAATGAAAAGACTTCAACTAGTATTCGAACTCCAAGCCGATATCCACTGAACCACGACGCACATCCTAGTACAAAGTAAAATAATATTTCAAAAAACAGTTATAAAATAATATTTTATTAACACTAGCACTTCATGTGCAATATTTCACATTTATGATTTGTACTTATTTCAGGTCTTATTTTATGGGTTGTTTAACGTCAAAATTTAATTTTCTTGGCAGTTTTGAACTAATAAAAATTTTATATATCTTATTCCGCTTTTAGAATTGAGTACATGGTAGGTGATCAGTCAGTTAAGTTCCATACGTGAAACACGCTTGGGCGATCATGTCTCTTTCAATACTACAACTCCGGATCAGGGTTGACCTGTGAACAACAGCAATTTAGAAGTGGTTCCATGCATCTCACAACTTCCGAATCAGAGTCCTTGCTGCCGGATACAGTTTACCGTTATGCCCAGGACAGATTTTTTTAATGAAAAAACATAAGATATTATATAAATTAATGTCATAAATTTTTACGTTCATGTTGGTTGGTTGATTTTGTTTAACGACATATCAACACCTCTATGGGTTATTTAAAGCTGAAATCTAAATATCTTGAACACAAAAAAATGATGTCAGACGTTAAGTTACAGGCGAAAGCTGGCACGAGTAAAATAATGCATCTAAACGTTGCAAATGTGTTTTGTATGAAGTAATTTTTTTTATAGCTAGAAGCAAGTGGCATACAGACCAAACAAAGTCAGATGATTTGACCTGTTTCGTCGATGAATCGGCCCTATTAAAATTGTAAAATAAAATTCCAATTTAATTAATTAAGCGTTGAAATATGTAAAAATTGATTTTTCAAAATATATTTACTAAGCGCAATCAATCGTAGTCTATCACGCCATCACAGCCCTTCATCAAGGTCGGAAGGTCATTAGGGTGGCATCTTGTCATTACATATTTGGTTAATATAGGTTGTTGCGGGGGCAACCTACCAGCCCTTCGCTATCGCTACATGTCCAAAACAGTAGATCAATACTTTTGCTCGTCAGCAGAGTTCTACAAAGTGCATCCCGCTTTCACATAATATTTTACAAAAATCAAAGTTGGGTCCATAGTACTTAGTTCGATATTGTCTCCAAAAGATATTAAGTATACCTCTAATCAGTGAGATTCCATCAAGCTTAGATTCAAGGGTTTTAGTTAATGTCCAAGCTTTGGCACCATACAATACTCACCATTAATGCCCAAGCATTGGAACCACACAATACTCACCAGTAATGTCCAAGCATTGGCACCATACAATACTCAGCATTAATGTCCAAGCATTGGCACCTCACAATACTCACCTTAATGTTCAATGATTGGGACCATACAATACTCGCCATTAATGTCCAAGCTTTGGCACCACACAATACTCACCTTAATGTTCAATCATTGGGACCATACAATACTCGCCATTAATGTCCAAGCTTTGGCACCACACAATATTCACCATTAATGTCCAAGCATTGGCACCATACAATAATCAGCATTAATGCCCAAGCATTGGAACCACACAATACTCACCATTAATGTCCAAGCATTGGCACCACACAATATTCACCTTAATGTTCAATCATTGGGACCATACAATACTCGCCATTAATGTCCAAGCTTTGGCACCACACAATACTCACCTTGATGTTCAATCATTGGGACCATACAATACTCGCCATTAATGTCCAAGCTTTGGCACTACACAATATTCACCATTAATGTTCAAGCATTGGCACCATACAATACTCAGCATTAATGTCCAAGCATCGGCACCACACAATAATCACCTTAATGTTCAATGATTGGGACCATACAATACTCGCCATTAATGTCCAAGCTTTGGCACCATACAATGCTCAGCATTAATGCCCAAGCATTGGAACCACACAATACTCACCATTAATGTCCAAACATTGGCACCATACAATATTCAGCATTAATGTCCAAGCATTGGCACCACACAATATTCACCTTAATGTTCAAACATTGGAACCATACAATACTCGCCATTAATGTCCAAGCTTTGGCACCACACAATGGTCACCTTAATGTTCAATCATTGGGACCATACAATACGCGCCATTAATGTCCAAGCTTTGGCACTACACAATATTCACCATTAATGTCCAAGCATTGGCACCATACAATACTCAGCATTAATGCCCAAGCATTGGAACCACAAAATACTCACCATTAATGTCCTAAAATTGGCACCATACAATATTCAGCATTAATGTCCAAGCATTGGCACCACACAATATTCACCTTAATGTTCAATCATTGGAACCATACAATACTCGCCATTAATGTCCAAGCTTTGGCACCACACAATGCTCACCTTAATGTTCAATCATTGGGACCATACAATACTCGCCATTAATGTCCAAGCTTTGGCACTACACAATATTCACCATTAATGTCCAAGCATTGGCACCATACAATACTCAGCATTAATGCCCAAGCATTGGAACCACAAAATACTCACCATTAATGTCCTAAAATTGGCACCATACAATATTCAGCATTAATGTCCAAGCATTGGCACCACACAATATTCACCTTAATGTTCAATCATTGGAACCATACAATACTCGCCATTAATGTCCAAGCTTTGGCACCACACAATGCTCACCTTAATGTTCAATCATTGGGACCATACAATACTCGCCATTAATGTCCAAGCTTTGGCACTACACAATATTCACCATTAATGTCCAAGCATTGGCACCATACAATACTCAGCATTAATGCCCAAGCATTGGAACCACAAAATACTCACCATTAATGTCCTAAAATTGGCACCATACAATATTCAGCATTAATATCCAAGCATTGGCACCACACAATATTCACCTTAATGTTCAATCATTGGAACCATACAATACTCGCCATTAATGTCCAAGCTTTGGCACCACACAATGCTCACCTTAATGTTCAATCATTGGGACCATACAATACTCGCCATTAATGTCCAAGCTTTGGCACTACACAATATTCACCATTAATGTCCAAGCATTGGCACCATACAATACTCAGCATTAATGCCCAAGCATTGGAACCACAAAATACTCACCATTAATGTCCTAAAATTGGCACCATACAATATTCAGCATTAATGTCCAAGCATTGGCACCACACAATATTCACCTTAATGTTCAATCATTGGAACCATACAATACTCGCCATTAATCTCCAAGCTTTGGCACCACACAATGCTCACCTTAATGTTCAATCATTGGGACCATACAATACTCGCCATTAATGTCCAAGCTTTGGCACTACACAATATTCACCATTAATGTCCAAGCATTGGCTCCACACAATACTTACCTTAATGTTCAATCATTGGGACCATACAATACTCGCCATTAATGTCCAGGCTTTGGCACTACACAATATTCACCATTAATATCCAAGCATTGGCACCATACAATACTCAGCATTAATGCCCAAGCATTGGAACCACAAAATACTCACCATTAATGTCCTAAAATTGGCACCATACAATATTCAGCATTAATGTCCAAGCATTGGCTCCACACAATACTCACCTTAATGTTCAATCATTGGCACCATACAATACTCGCCATTAATGTCCAAGCTTTGGCACTACACAATATTCACCATTAATGTCCAAGCATTGGCACCATACAATACTCAGCATTAATGCCCAAGCATTGGAACCACAAAATACTCACCATTAATGTCCTAAAATTGGCACCATACAATATTCAGCATTAATGTCCAAGCATTGGCACCACACAATATTCACCTTAATGTTCAATCATTGGAACCATACAATACTCGCCATTAATGTCCAAGCTTTGGCACCACACAATGCTCACCTTAATGTTCAATCATTGGGACCATACAATACTCGCCATTAATGTCCAAGCTTTGGCACTACACAATATTCACCATTAATGTCCAAGCATTGGCACCATACAATACTCAGCATTAATGCCCAAGCATTGGAACCACAAAATACTCACCATTAATGTCCTAAAATTGGCACCATACAATATTCAGCATTAATATCCAAGCATTGGCACCACACAATATTCACCTTAATGTTCAATCATTGGAACCATACAATACTCGCCATTAATGTCCAAGCTTTGGCACCACACAATGCTCACCTTAATGTTCAATCATTGGGACCATACAATACTCGCCATTAATGTCCAAGCTTTGGCACTACACAATATTCACCATTAATGTCCAAGCATTGGCACCATACAATACTCAGCATTAATGCCCAAGCATTGGAACCACAAAATACTCACCATTAATGTCCTAAAATTGGCACCATACAATATTCAGCATTAATGTCCAAGCATTGGCACCACACAATATTCACCTTAATGTTCAATCATTGGAACCATACAATACTCGCCATTAATGTCCAAGCTTTGGCACCACACAATGCTCACCTTAATGTTCAATCATTGGGACCATACAATACTCGCCATTAATGTCCAAGCTTTGGCACTACACAATATTCACCATTAATGTCCAAGCATTGGCTCCACACAATACTTACCTTAATGTTCAATCATTGGGACCATACAATACTCGCCATTAATGTCCAGGCTTTGGCACTACACAATATTCACCATTAATGTCCAAGCATTGGCACCATACAATACTCAGCATTAATGCCCAAGCATTGGAACCACAAAATACTCACCATTAATGTCCTAAAATTGGCACCATACAATATTCAGCATTAATGTCCAAGCATTGGCTCCACACAATACTCACCTTAATGTTCAATCATTGGCACCATACAATACTCGCCATTAATGTCCAAGCTTTGGCACTACACAATATTCACCATTAATGTCCAAGCATTGGCACCATACAATACTCAGCATTAATGCCCAAGCATTGGAACCACAAAATACTCACCCTTAATGTCCTAAAATTGGCACCATACAATATTCAGCATTAATGTCCAAGCATTGGCTCCACACAATACTCACCTTAATGTTCAATCATTGGGACCATACAATACGCGCCATTAATGTCCAAGCTTTGGCACTACACAATATTCACCATTAATGTCCAAGCATTGGCACCATACAATACTCAGCATTAATGCCCAAGCATTGGAACCACAAAATACTCACCATTAATGTCCTAAAATTGGCACCATACAATATTCAGCATTAATGTCCAAGCATTGGCTCCACACAATACTCACCTTAATGTTCAATCATTGGCACCATACAATACTCGCCATTAAATTCCAGGCTTTGGCACTACACAATACCCACCATTAATATCCAAGCATTGGAACCATACAATACTCGCCATTAATGTCCAAGCTTTGGCACCACACAATGCTCACCTTAATGTTCAATCATTGGGACCATACAATACTCGCCAATAATGTCCAAGCTTTGGCACTACACAATACCCACCATTAATATCCAATCATTGGCACCAGACATTAACACTACCAATACAGCGGCGCGAAAATATTTCCGTTTGAGATTTTTTTCGTAGATCAAATTTTCAGAATATATCCGTTTTATTTAAGGAATGCCATATTTTAGCTATGTTAATTTTTACATCCTTTTCAAAAAAAATTATTTTGCTTTCGTGGCATATAAAAGATTCGACAGATTTCATTGATTTGCCTGAGACAGTTTGTATTGATCTTTGCCTCTTGAAGCTTATGAGTTCAGTTTTAGCGGCATTGATATCGAGTCTAACAAAGTTACTAGCATTTTCTAGATGATTTAGGAGAGCTCTGGTATTAGTAATGAATGACGTCTGCATGAGAGCGAGATTATCGGCAGAGTAAATATTGGTGAAAGTTTCTCAGAATAACTTCTCGAGAATTATGTTGATTATAAACATCATCAATATTTTACAAGGAAAGATGGAGTAAAGGAAATACATTCTTCAAATGGCAATAAATGCAATGTTCAGTGACATGCAAACAAGATTAATGGTTAAATAACATGAACACACGTACCCACAAATACACACACATATATGTATGTACGTATGTATGTACACTACCGGCCATAATTATTAAGCCACCCCAGTTTTTTTAAAAGAAATGATGGATTTCATACTATTTTTACTATTTATTGCCAAGTGGATAATTCTAAATAAAATAGAATGGTTCTTTTGTTATTATTACTTTGCAAAATTTTACAAGGCAGCGAAGCAAATATTAACTCGAACGAATCCCCCTAAATTTTCTTCATTCTTTCATTGATGAAACTGCAATATAGGTAATTGTTAAATATTTATAAATTCATTTAACGCACATGTTATTGTGCAGTATTAACAAAAGAACCATTCTATTTTCATTTACAATTATTCACTCGGTAATAAATACTAAAAGATTGTATAAAATAAATCACTTTTTAAAACATTCTGGTGGCCTAATAATTATGGTTGGTAGTGTATGTATGTATGTATGTGCTCGTGGGCGAGAGGTTAAAACATTCGCTTTCAGACTAGGAAACTAGGGTTCAAATCTCACCATGGTCTATTTGTCAGGAAGGTGATATCTTGATATTATCGGTCTGGAGGAGGCAATTCCAGCACCTTGTGAGTGAAATTGGGTAGACAGTTCTCTGTGATGGTTGGGCTAGCTAGAAATCACAAATCATCGTGACCGAGGATTTGAGCGTCTTGGCTTTGTTCAAACTGTTTTCACACTAGATAACTTTCTCTCTCTCTCTCTCTCTCTCAGAAAACTTAACTAAAGTCTGCTCGGCATAGTTGCTGTATAAACCACAAGTGTACCTGATCAGGGCTCTACAAAGGTGATTAGCTAGCCAGTCCGATGGACGGGTATCCTAAAATACGAGTGGCCAGCCATTATATATTTAATTAGCGCATATTTGGACAGAAAATCTTTTTTCTTTCTTTAAATACTGCCGACATGGAAGATTTAATTAATTTTTTATTACATTTTTCAGCATCCTTACCTTTTATCGTTTTGTAGAAAAAAGCGAGTAGAAATTTTTCCTAATTTTTATTGTCCTACGCGCTCCTGGCCACTTCAAAGGCCATTTTCAAGAGTGTTTTGTTGGATGATTGACTTCAAAAACTAAGAATACTGAAAAAAAATCTTCCTTAATTAAATTTGCCTTGCCTGCTATATATATATATATATATATATATATATATAGCATTGTAAGTAATTTATTTTGCTTTGTCCTTTTCCTTAATTCCCTTAAAATTAAAGCCAACGAGAACCCTTAATAAGAGTTGGCCGAAAGGTTCCTCGGGTTTAAATATGACGTCTGTTCTTTTTAAAGCCATTAGTAATTTCTGTGGGTACAAATCATTATATATATATATGTTATGACATTACGACAAAGTAGTTATTTGATATCAACACTTGTGTCGTGTCAAGTGATGGAGTTGACTGCAAGATGAAGAGTATATATATATATATATATATATATATATATATATATATATATATATATATCCAAGTTAATAATGAACGAAGAAAATATTAACAACGTTCAAAATATTAATTTAAAACAGTGCTTAATATAAAAATAGAGCTATGAATATTTATTCTAAATTATAGTTTAGAACATGTACACGTTATAATCTACTAAAAAGTGTACATTTTTTTTCAACATTAAAAAGACAATGTTTCATCAGGTAGTGTAAAAGTAGATGGAAAATATTTTACCTTATATTGATGACTTATGTGTGAGAGGCAAGTGGAGTGGAAAATTGGAAATCAGAGTTGTAAATTTTAAGTTAGAATTTGAACAATAGAAATAGAGTGGAAGAGGGGGAGAAGTGATAAATAGACATGTTAAGAATTTTATAGACAGATTTAGCAGTATAAGATAAGGTATGGTCCCTTACAGTCTTTATGGGCAGTCATTTGGGTTTAACAAAGTGAAAAAAAAACAGAATAAAAGAAAAAAAGAGAAAAAAGTAAGGAAATGTATTTGGGGTGGGAGGGAGTAGGAGGGATGGGCTAAAAATGGAATCGAAATTACCATTTGGCAAACATACCTGTATTAGGGATGTGCGTTGTAGTACAGTGGGTATCGGCTCGGAACGAGAAACTCGGGGAGCCGAGTTCGAATTCCAGTTGAATCCATTGTATTCACTTACGCGCAAATACCCTTGGGAAAGATATTAATCTGTCGCTTCCTTCCAGTTATGGGTTAAATAACAGGACAGATTGGGTTCTATAGCCTTGGTCGGCAACCAGTCTACCGCAGAAAGCAATGGCAACCTACTGCGGGATAATCTCCTGCCCAGTCTTTCGAGACATGATCGCCCAAGCGTGTATCACGTATGGCACTTTAACTGACTGACCCGTATTAGTGAACTATACAGCTACAAACATTTTTGTATTTAAATTTAGTTTTTATATTTAATACATTCTTATATTTAACCTTAATTTAAAATTTAGGAAGCCTCTTTTTTATATAAAACTTTAATTAGATTACAATTTGTAGTATGAAATACAGATAAAATTAGAGGTATGCACCACAAACTGTGATCTAATTTTAAAAAAAAAAATTTAATTAAAAATTCTATAGAAAAAATCGATTCACTAAATTCTACAGTAAGGTTTAATATACATAATTAGATTAATTATAAAAACTGTCCTTAATACACACATTAAACTTCAACTATTACCTTAAATACAAACACACCTATTACCTATTCACCTATTAGCTTAAATACAAACATTTAATCTTTCCTCCCACATAAAATTCTACTTATTACGCACTTATTACCTACTTACCTATTGCCTCAATTTGTTAACATTAAATTTTACCTCTTACATAAAATCTTACCGCAAACGGTGATCTAATTAAAATTTAAAATTTAATAGAAAAAATCGATTTCATAATTCCAAAATTAGGATTAAATATACAAAATTAGATTAAATATAAAAACTCTGCTTAAATACAAAAATATTCTGTACAAAATGAGCATCTCACCCCTTACCTGCTCCTCTAAGAAATCCAAAGGATATATACTAGTCGCAAGATAATAAAAACTTACATTCTAACTGCTAATGTTAAATCTGTCTAGAAAACTCGCAGACACTCATTAATCAACCATATTCACTACACACAATACTTTCTTTAAAATTCTAACGGTTAATACACGAGACTTATTCCCTTATCACTAACCTCAACCAACATCCCACACACAACTGACCAAATATAAGAAAAGATACTTTCCATTCCTCTCTACAGCGCCTGATGAGATATTGTAGTTTCAATGTCGAAACAAATGTACTATTTGTAGTGGATATATATAAAAATAATTCTGTAAATGTTCAAAAATATATATATATATATATATATATATATATGTGTGTGTGTGTGTGTGTGTGTGTGTGTGTGTATAAAACGTGGAGATCACACAGTTAAAAATAAATATCGTGGTACTAATGTTAGTACTAAAAAGGTTCATCGTTTCTAGATATCTTAACTTTAGCTTTTGTAATTTTATATTAAATATTACGAAAATGATGTCTTATTTTGTTTGTCCTTGTTATTGAAGAATGAGAATTGCTTTTTAAAACGTTCATAGTGTTCCCGATATAAATTTTAGCATCCTGAGGATTCTCCATGGATGAAATCGAACACATATGCTAGGGATTTTGTTAAACATTCATTAGGTATGGGGTATTAGTTCGAGTTTCTAAAATGACAAAAGTTATTATTATGGGGCAAACTGACATGAGTGTTAGAGTTGTTTTTGTGGGATGATTTTATTTTCATGTAGCTTAATTATTTTTCTAAATTGTTGGAGCAACTATAACTGAGTTTTGTTGTATTCCTATCGAAAATTTTGCTTAAAGGGTTATTTTGGAAGAAATGTTTATCTATTAGCTTAAGAAATTTATGTCACAGTTTAAAATTAACTAACTGATTAAATGGAGGGTTATACCATATGATTTTCCTGTTCCTATTTTTTTCTTTTTGGGCTACTAAAGTTTTCGACAAAGTTGATTTCGGAAGATTGATAGCCACTGTCTCTAAGAATTTTATCGTAAATTGTTTTGTGCTTATCGAATATTTCTTTATTTGAGGAGTGGATGCTTATGCGGCGTTCAGCTAATGATGGAATATGTTTGATAACGGATGGTGGGTGATTAGAGTTGGAGTTTATATAGATTGGGTTAGCATTATTTTTTATGTCAGATTGAAAAGTGTTATAGACTAAGTCTAATGTTATGTCTAAGAAATCAACTTGTTTTATATTAGGGTTAATTACCACGTTAAGACCAAAAGATTTAAAAACTCTATGAACTAATTTTCTACGTCTATCCACCTGACCTCCAGTGGATTTATTTACTATCATGAGTCCATCATCTCTATAAAGTCCTATAATTTTAATATCAATTTCTTTATACGCCGTGAGGCTGTAAAGGATAAATAATCCGACTAAATCCGAAGATTTCGCAGAATCCAGAGCTCCCATAGATAAATCAGAATTATCCGTAGTGTTTTTTGTCCACTGTTAATTTTGAACTACAGAAAAACAGTTCTCATCCACGACAACGGACAGTGTGATCTAATTAAAGTTTTATATAAAAAAGGGATTTCCTGAATATTAAATTAAAAATATATTAAATATAAAATAAGATATAAATATATATATAAAAAATATAAAATTTTAAATTTAAAATATATTAAATATAAAAGCTAAATTTAAATACAAAAATATTTGTAGCCGTATTCACTAATAGCAATTCTTATTCAATTTTAGCACATCCCTCCTATTCTCTCCCACCCCATATACATTTCCTTACTTTTTTTCTCTTTTTTCTTTTCTTTTTTTTTTCTCTTTGTTAAACCCAAATGACTGTCCATAAAAACTGTAAAGGACCGTACCTTATCTTATACCGTTAAATCTATCTATAAAATTTTCAACATGTCTATTTATCCCCTCTCCCCCTCTTCCCCTCTATTCCTTTTGTTCAAATTCTAACTTACAACTTACAACTCTGATTTCTAATTTCTCACTCCACGTACCCAACACACATAATTTGCCAATATACAAATAAGATGTAACCGTAAATTCTACTCCAACAGCTTCTTTTCTCGCGCTTCCCGCCTGTGGAACTCCCTTCCACAAGTCTGCTTTCCCGACAGTTACAATCTCCAGGTGTTTAAATGTAGGGTCAATAGACACCTCCTATCACACTAACTCCCAACTATTCTCACAACACTCTCATCTACCCAACCCTCATTCTCGGTATCCTCACCCGCCTATCACCCACCCTCTGTTATTTCCTATATTTAATCAGCCTTTCTCCACTCTACGTAGCCCCCTGCACAGTAGTGGCAGTGACATGCCTTGCTCGGGGTGAAACGCTTATAAAAAAAAAAAAAAAGGTAAAAAATTTTCCATCTACTTTCACACAACCTGATGAGATATTGTCTTTTCAATGTCAAAACAAAATGTACACTTTGTAGTAGATGATAATTTGCACATGTTCTAAACTATAATATATATATATATATATATATATATATATATATATATATATATATATATGCACGAGTAAATATGGAAAATTAAAATTTTCTTAAATTGGATAACCATTCAAACGGGTAAGTTTAAAGTCCACCGCATCAGTGAGACCAACATATATATATATATATATATATATATATATATATATATATATATGTTGGTCTCACTAACATATATAACATATATATACATACTCGTGCAACCAGACTGGCAACTGGGTCCCACCCATTCACAGTCAGGTTAGCCAAATGCAGACGACAATTCTACTCCTGCAGCTTCTTCCCTCGCACTTCCCGCCTGTGGAAGTCGCTCCCATATTTTTGCTTTCCTGACGGCTACAACCTCCAGAAATTTAAATGCAATGTCAATACTCATCTATTAACCACTGGACTTTAGCTCTCCCCACCCGCTATATCCTTCCCTTTCTATCCACCTATGTATCTGTCATCGCACCTGCATTCTCAGCTTTCTATTGCTCCTTTCTAACTAGTTTGTACTCTTCACTCTTTTCTAATTAATATTTTTACATTTATGTAGACCCCCGCTCATCAGTGTCATTTCTGCCTTGCTCGGGGTGAAATGATTAAATATATATATAGTGTATCGGGACAGTAAATAATTTTCTTAGCATATACTGCTAAATATAACAGACAATGAATGTTTATTATGTTTAGTCATGAGCCGTTCTAAACATCGTATTTTGGCTTTAATTTCAGGTGAAAATAAAGACAAAAAATGTGCAACATTTGAATATTTTTATTATGCTGGTTCTAAGCTTTCGGTCCACTTGAGCCATCTTCAGAGAGTTTACAGGTTATATATATATATATACATTTTGCTCTTTATAAATAATAGACATATTAAGTTTGGTATATTTACATGAGATAATGCCTAACACACACACACACACACACACACACACACACATGTATATATATATATATATATACTTATATATGTATGTACATATGTAAGTATGTATGTATGTGCGTAGCTATGTATAGAATTGTGCAAAAGTAAATGAAGCCCTAACCCTAAGTTAATGTTTTTTTTTAAATTGACCGTTTTTTACAAATAAGCAACATATATTAATTAAAGTATATATTAATGAAAAATTGCGTTCATTAAGCGAATTACAACAACTTTTCTTTAGTAGTTTTTATCAAATTGGAATAAAAATATTAATTCAGATTTAAAAACTAAGAAGTGAACCTGTACATGTACATTATGGCTGTTTTACATGGTTGCCAGTCTAAATCTTCTTTTTTTTTTTTTTTTTTTTTGCTTTTTTTTTTTTGGTGCACGCGTAAAAATCAAAATGTCATCAATTGTTCATTTTTTGGTATGCTGTCTATAGTGCAGTCACCCAATATAACTTACTTTCTATGCAAAAGGTGTCCTGGGCATGATGGTAAACTGCATCCGGCAGCAAGGCCTCTGATTTAGAGGTTGTGAGGAGCATGGAACCGTCTCTTAAGTGCTGTTGTTTTCAGGTCCACTCTGACCCAGAGTGGTAGCACCTGTTAGGATCCCAACTATGAGAAAATATTTAACCCCAAAACTGGGATCAAAACACTATGAAAGTATAAAAATATACTTTTTATAGAAATATATACATGAAATATAGTTTTATAGAAAAATACACATTGTTGAAAGAAATATTTTACCAACAAATCATTTTTGAAAAAGAATTATTACCATAACACATTTTTAGGGAAAAATTATTCTCAGCAAAACACTTTTGAATACAAAACTGAAAGACATTTTTAGTTTTCTAAAGTAAAAAAAATAAAAAAATTAATTAAAATCTGACTAAATCAATTTTCTCACTATAACCGAACATTAAAAAATACTTTAAACCACACCTTTTTGGCATTAAATAACCCACATAGGTTGATATGCTGTTAGACAAAACTTAAACTTAAGCTCTATGCAAAACGATGCAGTTAGAGAGTAAATTCAAAATAGAAATATAACCAAGATCAAAAGGACTTCTTGAAGCTTTAAGAAATCGCATTGGTCAATCCTATAATGATGGGGAAAGCTAAACAAAGCTACCCATTAAGAGTGCACGTCTACTCTGTCCGACTAATCGTTTATAAATGGTATGATGATATTGCAAGGAAGAAGTGGTCGTCTAGGAAAAATAACTGCAAGAGCAAATAGCAATCAAGCCCAGGCGAACCCTTCTGTGACATATGCGATACTCCAATGCTTTATTTGTCAATGCCGGGATCAATATATATACGTCTACAGGGCGATGAAATCTGACCGATACCGGTCTTCATAGCAGAATGCCTAGAAAAATGTCTATCCTTACGAAAAATCAAAAGCAAATTCGGATCATCTATTCCAAAGATCGTAGCTTACGGTCACATCACGTTGAATACACTGGTTCTCGCTCGATCACCGAAGTTAAGCAACGTTGAGCCTGGTCAGTACCGCTTGGGAATACTAGGTGCTGTAAGCATTTATGGACGGATGTGCATTGCATTGTGGTGCGGTGGATATCGACTCGAGAAATCGGTGAGCTGAGTTCGAATTCCAGTTGAATACCCTGCATTCACTTAAGCACTGGTAACCTTGGGAAAGGTATTAATCCACCCCTTCCCTCCAGTTATGGGTTAAATAACAGGGTAGGACTTGGGGACTTAAGGGGACCCTGCCCTTAAAAACCAAATCCCTATGAATCTTGATACTCGAAAAGAAAAAAGTATTACTAGACACAAAAACTTATATAAAAACAACAGTAAATTGTTGAAAGAAAAATGGTATTACCAGCAATAAATAAATAAAATTTAGTTGACAATAAATGACCCGCCGTGGTTGATATGCCATAAAAACAAAACAACCAAAAAAAATCCAAGGCTCGTACTAATAAGCTAAAAACATTCTGGCAAAAGATTTTATGGTCGGATGAGAAAAAAACAAAAATAGGTTTTCGCGGGAAATGATAGACAGTATGCCTGGCAAAATCTTAATACGGCTTTGGCAAGGAAGAATTTGATGCCAACAGTTAAACAAGAGAGTGAGAGCATTATGATTTGTGAGGGATGCCTTGCTGCAGATGGAACAGACAAAATGGTACGCATTGACGGCACAATGGACACTTGAAGATACCAAGCAATTTGGAACGAAAGTGTCTTGCATTCGGTTCAGAAAGTTGCATTTAGGACGGGGGTGGATCATCAACCAGAGCAATGATCCGAAATATCAAAGCAAATCCACAAAAAATAGCTTCGAAAGAAAAAAGTTTCACGTCTTGTAATTGCCTAGTAAAAATCTTGATCTGAACGCTTTTGAAAATCTGTAGTTAACCTAATACATTAAAAAATCCCAGGTAATATTGTACAACTAGCAGTTTAGCCCGGTTTCACTCGTGTAGTTTAAGGAATAATAAGAATAAAAAACATATGACGAATTTACATAGCAAATACTTACGCAACGTCCACCATCGTCACTTTTATAGATATAGATAATAATGTAGAATGTCTCTATTGGATTAGGGTGGGAGTGGGAGGGGCAACATATATAGATAAAGATAATATAAAGTGGGTTGATCAATTCTATATTATAATCAATATATAAACTGATCCCTGACTTTGTGGGGTGATAATATATATTTTTCTACGCCTAATTTTGGCTTTCTGAAAATTTTCAATGCGTCGTTAGCGTTCTAAAATTTGGATCTACATCTGAGCGCAACTCCTGTCGAGCTAGACCGCAAAATGCATACGCTAAGTCGAATCTATCAAGCAAACAAATACTTACACAACGTCCACCCTCGTCACTTTCATAGATATAGGTTGTGAGAGATATTCCAAAACGAATAGTGGAAAATTATCAATGCCAAATATTTGTGCCTGTATATACGACAGATCATTTTACAACGGTATTCACCTAGTACATGGACCGACAGCCACTCAAGTTAGGGGATTACTGGGTCTAAAACACCGCACCAAGAAAGTTACTGTCCGATAGGTATATTGATCTATGGTAATTGAGGAAAGAAAACTGGTAGATAAATAGTAAGTAAATGTCCATACTTAGGTGGAGGCGTAGAAGTATGGAGCTGTAGTAGACTTTAAAAAGAACCAGAATCGTAATCCTAAAAACTGTAACAAAGGGATAAACTACTACACCTGTTCAAAAAGGTGAAAGAATGTTTATATAGTGTTCAAATTTGATATATATATATATACATGCATAATGTTTATATGAACATATATATATAGAGAGAGAGATACATAGATAGACATACAGAAGCATAGATAGATAGATAGATAGATAGATTTAAAATTCCTTTTTGCATGAACATACATATATATATATATAGAGAGAGAGAGAGAAAGAGAGATAGAAGAGAGAGAGCGAGAAAGAGAGATAGAGAGAGAGAGAGCGAGAAAGAGAGAGAGAAGAGAGAGCGAGAAAGAGAGAGAGAAGAGAGAGAGCGAGGAGAGAGAGAGAGAGAGAGAGAGAAAGAGAGAGAGAGAGAGAGAGCGAGAAAGAGAGAGATTGATTCTGTTTTGAGTTTTTGTCTATAATGTTTGTTAATCTGTCATCCTGATTGTGCACGCATCTCGTAATGAAATCAGCAATAAATCACATATTTTGCTGCAACTGTCTGTCAGTTAAGTCGCCTTTGGGACAATCCAACCTCATGACTGTCTTGGCATACTTTCCTGACTTGTAAAAAAACATCTTTACGAAAAATATCACGTAAAGAAAAAAAAAATGAGGCGGAGTAAGAACGGGCGAAAGTGCGTGGGTGGCACAAAAATGATACGAGAGAGAAAGAATGTGGAAGAATACAAGTGAGAAAGAGAGAAGAAAAAAGAATAAGAAAAATAAAATAGAAATAAAATAGAAATAAATCATAGTGAAAAACCAGAGTTGGGCAAGGAAATCTATTTTCTTTAAGCAGAAAATTAACTTAATAAATTCCATTTCTAATGATTTAATTAAATTATACCTACATTCTTTTACTTATATATATATGATTGTTTTCTTCGCTTTATGCTATGCCCAATGTTTAATATGTAGATACATGTCGGGTATGTACATATATGGTTGTGTTTGGTTGGCGTGTGGGTGTGGACCATTATTGTTCGGAAAAGTATGTTATTTTCAAATTTTATTTTCTCTCTCTCGATCTCTCTCTGTATCTCTTCCTCTTTCTCTCTTTCTCTCGCTCTGTTTTTCTCTCTCTGTCTGGATTTATCTCATTGACTCTCAATCTCTCTAGGTCTCCCTAACACCATCTCTCTAGCTTATAGACAAATGTCTACTTGTACGTGTGCTGATAAGAATATTAATGTAATTAGAAGGACGAAATAAGATCTTCGGATAATGCTGTGAAGCACTTATAGATGAATAAACACAAACAGTAGACTTATATATATATATATATATATATATATATATATATATATAAGTAGATTATATGATCGATCATGTATATAAATAAATCATATGAGTGTATATATTTCGAGACATTTATGGAAGATTAGAAGTATCTAATGTTTAAAGTCATATGAAGATGAACACCAAAATGAACACACACACACACACACACACACATACATACAGTCACACACATGAATATATTAAGGAAAATATTAAATATCTATATGAATAGAAATAAAATATCTAAGAGCTAGCTAGATAGTTAGATACTGATAAAGCCACAATGACAGATAAACATACATACTGTCTCACACAAACATATATACGCACACATAGATAGATAGATAGATAGATAGAGAGAGATAGATAGATAGAGAGAGAGAGACAGATAGATAGATAGATAGATAGAGAGAGAGAGACAGATAGATAGATAGAGAGAGAGAGAGAGACAGATAGATAGATAGATAGCGAGAGAGAGAGAGAGAGACAGATAGATAGATAGATAGCGAGAGAGAGAGAGAGAGAGAGAGACAGATAGATAGATAGATAGCGAGAGAGAGAGAGAGAGAGACAGACAGATAGATAGATAGATAGATAGATAGATAGATAGATAGATAGATAGATAGATGAAAAATGTTAATTCCAAACCTTTCCGCTCTGTTTCTTAAGAATACCTGGCAATTCACTGAAATTAAAGCACAATTCTATGAACTTTATCCTGAACCAGTCATAGAAAATCTAATAAACCAGACTCAGTGATTGAAGGCTGCAAACAAAATATTCCTGTTCTTCTCGACATTACTGTACCACCAGATTATAACACTATACGTAAATAAAGACATATTATAATACTATACAGATTATAACACGGTAAGTAAATAGAGCTTGAAATTGAGACTGCAAAATAGTTATAAGGGCCAATCAAGAAAACCAGAAACAAGAATATTAACAAAATCCTTTTTAGTCTTTTTTTGAAAAGAAATTCAAAATTTCCATAACAACACATCTACTCAGAAAACGTGCATTAGCAGGAAATATAAACACTGTAGATGTTAACCATCGTTTAATATGAAAAATTATATGTCCCGGAAAGGGATATATATATATATATATATATATATATATATATATATATATATGTATAGTGTTATTCACAGACAGATCTGTTTCGCTGTATCACAGCTCATCATTACGGTTAGAATCCGATTGCTTTTTAACCCAGGATTGAAACCCGACCGATTTGGCGTCAGTCGGCGATTCTACCTCTGGAAGAAGGCAGACTTTTAGCGCATATATTATCATTATACACGCCCAATGACCAGAGTGCCCTAATTCATTTCACTGAATGAGCGATATATATATATATATATATATATATATAAAATTCGAGATGGTTAAATGGTTTAAGCAAATGTAACCGGGTAGAGCAATCAAGTACGTAGACGTAATGGCAGTACTCGTCGTATGCAGTAAACTGAGACGTAAGCGTAGTCAATAGCCGTAGAGCAATAGCGGTAGACCTCTAGTGGTAGACCAATAGACCTCTAGTGGAAGATATCTCGCCTTAGTCCATATGTATGGTTGACACCGGCTAATTACATTCCAGTGAAGAGGAACTATGGTGTATACATATTCATACCTATTCATTACATAAAAAAATTTTCAAACAGATTGCATATATTTACTATTTGTCTTACACCAGGTACCAGGTAATCACTCCCTCAGAGACTCCACTAAAGACAAAGCCATTATTATTAGAATTTCTATTAATAGTATTGTTATTATCATTATAAACAAACCTAATTGCGACGGATCATGTTGAAAATATTAGGTTGTTATAAAAATAATGACCGCTCAAAGCGTTGTATTTTGAAAAGCCATTTTAACATATTTACCCTAAAAATTAGGTGAATTTTTGTATACATAAAAATCAATGTGTACGCTTTAATAAATTTTAACTTATTTTCGGACAGAAATATTCTTGAGGCATACATGCTCTTAATTGTGAACACGAAAATACATAATCTTTGTTTACTTTTTTGCATGAGTTCAAACTTGAGCACTTTTCGTTATACCTAATGGTGTGTAGGGCAGCATTTTTGCTGTTTCCGTAACAAACTGCTTTTTATGGGGAAGAGTTGTTAGCCCTGCGCCTAACCCCAAAACCTGAAGGAAAGTGATTTTCTAAGGCCGAAAGTAGGGGGTACCCAGTTAGGATTCAACTCACTACTCAATTATAATGATTCTAGCTGGACGAGCTTGCTAACCATTACACCATGCTAAGGTGCCCAAAACTTGAGCACGGTGCCTGTAAAATTATGCTAATATCAAAAGGGCACGGGGAGATGGGTCCACAAGTGATCGGACAGTACGATGGTGGTTCCAGATATTCCGTACGGGTGATGAGAGCTTTGAAGATGAAGAAAGTAGAGGACGGTCATACAGGCTTGATAGTAAACAGTTGCAAGTAGTTGTTGAGCAAAATCCCAGTCGAAGTGTCAGAGAAATATCTCAGAGGATTGGTGTCAGCATTGCAACAGTCTCACATCATTTGCAGAGTATTTGAAAGCTGGAAAAATCTGGGATCATTACGATTTCAATGAAAAATCAAAAACTTGGGTGTTTTACTCGTTACTCTTTCTGCGTAACACCAATCATCCCTTTCTTGCCCGAATAGTAACTTGTAATGAAATGTTGATCCTTTATGATAACCGTAAACGATCAAGGCAATGGCTTGATCGTAGTGAGTCTCCCACACATTGTGACAAAGTTGCATCATCAAAAGGTTGTGGTAACTAGCTGGTGGTCTGTAGTTAGTGTTAACCGCTACAGGTTTCTGGAAACCAATCATAGCATTAATGTAGAGCTTTACTGTAACATGTAGAGCTTTATTGCAATATTCTTCTTATTTTATGTGCCCTGTCCTTTCAGGACATAGGCGATCATGGCTTTCCACATTTCACTATCCCTTGTGGCTCTTAGCACTCTTTCTCCTGTTGCACAATGCAACCCTCGTTCCGTCATCTACCTGATCAGGTCCTTCAAATATGTTATCCACTGCTTTCCCCTATCTCTTTTCCCCTCTATCTGGCCTGTTAGTAACAGGTTCTCCAAGCCCTCCTTTCACATTGCATGTCCCAGGAACTTTAGTTGTCTTTTCCTGATGCTCAGTATTAATTTCCTTTTCGTCTCCATCATTTCCAAAAGTTCGTTATTGCTCACATGCTCGATCCATGATATCCACAGCATCCTTCTGTAGAACCCCAATTCAGCAGCTTCAAGATTTTCTTTCATTTTTGAAGATATTATTCACTGCCATTTTGAAGGATCACACAGAAATCCAGTACTGTCATCACACAGAAATCCAGTACTGTCATCACACAGAAATCCAGTACTGTCATCACACAGAAATCCAGTACTGTCTTCTTTGTTTCTAGTGAAATTGTCGTGTGTTTAATACCTTACTCACTTCTCGAATGCTTTCTTCGAGATGCCAGTTCGCCTTCGGATCTCAGTGTCGCCTTTCCGTCTTCTTTTAGAACACTTCCTAGGTATTTAAATTTCTGTACCTGCTTGATTTCAGAGTCCCTCATCTGTAATTGTTATTTTGGGCTTGCTGAAATACATGCACGCCTGCAAAAACAATTATACTTACGTTGGTGAATCGACGTAGTCTAATGTTTCTCCATGTTGTAAGAATGACGTTGTAAAAACTCACAGACTTGGAATACGAGAGTTTACCACAACCTCTATATTTCCCTCATCTTTCATTTACCGATTATCATTTTTAATTTTTTAAGCACATACTTAATTGTAAAACTTTAAGGTGCAAACCAGAGGTTGAATCAGCTTTCAATGATTTCATTGCATCACAACCAATAACTTTTTATCAAAGATAAAGAAATAATCTCATGGATCGATGCGAGATGTGCATAGATGCTCAATATTTTGACTAATTTCAACATCTCTTCTGTTAATCTTTCAAAACTATTTTTTCTGAAATCGGCCATTATCTTTGTAGCAAACTAAGAAATGTCTTTTGATAGTTCTTTCAGCCACAGGTGATAAAACAAATCTTTGAAAAATTGTGAGAAAATAAACAAATGCAAAAACTTCGATATAAATGTGGCATCTGAAGAGAAAAACGTCGAGTGCTGTTATTGGGTTCTTGTAAATAATACCAAAAAGAACAAGCAAATATCTTGATAAAAAATGTTCACTCACTAGCAACAAAACACCCAGAAAGGTTGTGCAGACGAAAAAGTAAACATTATTACTATTATTATTATTATTATTACAATAATAAACAGACATGCGAAAGATCATGTTGAAAATACATGTCTTCTGATAGCTGCTACAGCCGCAGCCGACAAAAACACATCTTTGAAAACATTTGATAAATTATGTAAATACAATAACTTTGTGACACAAATCAGTTGAATGTGACATTTCAAGACAATATTCAGTCAGTTAAGTGTCTTACCTGATACACGCTTGGGCGATCATATCTGGAAAGCGGCATGATTGACATTTTTTTTACTGTAGGTTGCTATTACTTTCTACGTTAGACTGGTTGCCAACCAAAGCTATAGAATCCAATTTGTAAATGTTATTTAACCCAGAACGGGAGGCTAGAGACAGGATAATACCTTTGCGCGTAAGTGAATGCAACGAATTCAACTAGAATTCTAACTCGGCTTTCCGATTTCTCGTTCCGAGTCGAAATTTACTGCACCATAACTGTTTCTATTGGACTTTAGAAATTATGTCAAAAGGAAAAATGAAACTGTTGTGGATTCCGGGTGAGTAACTGCACAAAATAATGAACAGCAAAACAGATATTGGAGATAGAAAAATAAGTTATTGATATAGACCCGGTATGGGACCATAAAATAATGAGTCAACATGGTGGTAGTTCAAGAACATATATTACGTCAACAAGAGATACAAAGAGAAAGGGTAATAATAGCTTGGCTACAAGTGACCGACAGACAGACAGACAGACAGACTAGGCTGAGCTGAACTGAAGTCGTACTGGAAACCAGTTGTCTTTGTCGCCCCGGCTCTGTCCTTGAGAGTAATTAACTCACGGTTGATAATATCAAAGAAGAGTCCATTATTAAGTGGGTAACTCCCACAACATTTATATTAAACGTAAAGATACAAACTGGAACGCAGGTTAGTAATCCAGGAATACGATTAGTAAGGAATATATATATACAAGTCTTTGAAGTGAAACCGCGCGGAAATTAGTATGTCCGCGTAATACTATTCTGTCTGGGTGTAGCTCAGTCCTATTATGACTACTGACACAGTATTCTCTGTGTAACTTCGGTATCTCTTGGTAACTTTCGCACCTCTTACGGTACTCGTACGGATCTGACTCATCTCGCTATGGCAGGAGTATATGTATACTCAAGTCGAGTCCATTATCATAGAAAAAGAGACAACAACAGAAACAAAACAAATATGTTGATCAAATTCCTAACCTTTTATATAGTATGATATCAGCGGTCACAGCACTGAAGCTCAGTAGCATCACACTGACAACTTAGTATTTCCAAAAGAATGTATCCATGCATGTGCATTGAGGTCCCCTTTGATTTGCTGCCAAGTTAAACAAATCCAAGCAACCAGTTCGCTAGATAAATATTTTACAGATAGATCTTGTATGTGCCGATTACATGTATATATACAATTATACATTTACAGGAAGCATTGTCATGTTCTAATGATAAGCAATCCACTTTTGCAGACAACTACTGAAGAATGAATTTAGTTCTCTCAGAGTGCCCCATACATTTTGTTGTCTTCTAAAACTATGCTACTTGGAAATAATAAGATATTTTCTTCACTCGCAACAGTGGCGAAACTCTGGTAAAATGCTATACAAAATTTTATTAATAATAATGATAGATAATAATAGTAATAATCAGTATATACATAGGTCAATATGTGATACCTTGAATGTACCTTGCAATAAGAATAGGTGAAAACATAAGCTGTTACAAGTTAGACTCACTGCGGAGGTAAACATTCCCTGGAATTTCAGCGTTCGGACTGCTAGAAAATCCATAAAAACTGAGCAGATGTAAATGAGGAAAATTATGTTGAAAATACATGTCAGCTGATAGAGACAAAAACACATCTCTAAAAACGTTTGAGAAACTAAGCAAATTCAAGGACCTCAAGAAGAATTTGGAAATTGGATCTTTTTGGTTGATATAAAAAGAAGCATATATCTAGAACAGATACCAGGTAGCCCTAAAATTAATTGGAACAAAAACATTATACTGATAGATACTTCTCATGTCTTGTGTAACTTTCTCTCCTTGCCTATATCTCCTTTGAGACATGATCGCTTCAGCGTGTATCACGTATGGCACTTAACTGACTGACTTTAGTGTTATGTGTTCTTTTTTTGCTCGCTGATTACATGTTATCAATCTGCATCTTTTTACAGCCTTGTACCACATCTATATCACGCATAGAAGATCGTTATATGTTTGCATCATCTGATTCAAAATATACGTCTCTAGTTTATATTTGAGCTTAACTCGTACGACTCATTGGTAAAACAGACTTTCATGGCTTGTTATGGATATTAGTGTCCAAATATATATATATATATATATATATATATATATATATATATATATATATATATTCTTTAAACATATACTATTAAATATAACAATGAATATCTGGGCACCTAACTGCCAAGTCATCGTGACTGAGGGTTTGAGCGTCCTGGCCTTATTTAGAGGGCTGATCATGCTAGATAAGGTGCTCTCTTCCAGAACTCTAATGATGTTCCGCTATGCATAGTTGCAGTAAAAACTACACAAAAATAAAAATATAAATTATATGAAAAAAAACTAAAATAATATAAGCATCATTAGTAAAAAAGACAAATCCAACACTTGATAATATCAACTATAAAGACGGCAACAATGTTCGAAATATAAAACATAGACATGACGCTACACACATACGTAAACACTATGCATATTCAGTTAAACGTAAAATAAAATTCATCCTTGATAATGGCTAAAGGTATAACTGAAAGCGCCCGGTTAAATAAAATATTTGGACAAGTTTTTAAAAATTACAATATCACAAGAAAAATTATATAAAACGTAACAATAACTTAATCTTGTCTGCCATTTTTAATGAAACCTATATAAAAAAGTGATTACTACGCAAATAAACGATATATATATATATATATATATATATATATATATATATATATATATACAGTACTGTGCAAATGTATTAGGACAAGAACTATTTTATCTTTTATGACGCAACCAAATAAAGTTTAAAATTACCACTGTCCTAACACTTTTGCACACTACCGGTAGTGTGCAAAAGTATTAGAACATGGATGATTTTCCTAAAAAATTCACTGAAATTCAAATACAGGGTGAAAAGTCAAGTAAATTGCTAATAAATATTGATTTAAAACTAGTTGTAAAAGAAATGTATTAAGAAGTTATATTTAATTTTTCCTATTTTCTATTAAACAAAATATTTTGAAACTACTCAATTGAACATCTATGTGATTTTTTGAATAGAAAATTGATAAATCTAATGCTACTTTGCAAGACACACTTTGGGAACAAATACAAGCTGCTTGGCAGGAGATACCATGAGATACATTGAAGAAACTTGTGATGCCACTGCTTAACAGAATAAAGGATGTGATCAAAGCAAAAGGCTATTATACTAAATATTAAATTTATTTTACAACAAGTATTTTTTCTTGTTAAAGCATTTGTTGAGTAAATCAAATAAAATTACTTTAATTAAAATGTTTATTTTCTGTCAATATGCCTCATAAAAGATAAAATAGTTCTTGTCATAATACTTTTTCTTTCATAGTACTGTATATATTAAAGAAAAACAACATGCCAAGACCTAAAATTCTAAAATTCTTATCCAGATGAAATCCGTTAAAAACGACAAGACTAAAATGATAAAGAGAAAAAAAGCCTGAATACACGCGTAGATTAACTAGAGTGTGCAAGAACAAAGTTTAACAACGTTAAAATTGATGGAAGGATGGCTCTAGTTGTAATTCGAATTTCAGTCTTAGGAGATCTTCCGACAACTTGAACAGTAATGAAAGGAAATGGGTGGGATTTATATAACCCGTGAATCGCCCCAAAGCATCACAGATCACATCACCTCAAACATCTGTTAACCTAACTCCCCAGACTACAAACCCACTTGATTATTATTTGTGGGGCGCAGTTGAGCGACAGACCAACAAAACTCTTTGCAACATCAAAGATGAACCTAAGGCAAGGATTACGGTAGCATTTACCAACTTAAACAAGGAGATTGTTCCGAAGAGATGCAGGAGATTCCGAAGTTGTCTGGGTTCCGTGGTTGAAGCCAGTGGGGATTTTATTGAATAAATTTACTCTTAAGTATTTCAAAAGATATTTCTGTGTAATATTTGGTAAATATATCTGTTAACATGAAATGACAATGTTAACTTTTATTTTTACGTAATTTAAACGACAATTCATCCATTGCACCCTAGATATTTGTTAAAAATGACAATGTCAGTGTCATTTTTGTTCAATTTAGACGACAAATTACCTGTCACATCCTCTCTGTGTGTGCGCGCGCGCGAATATATGTGTGTAGTTATAAAAGCGTAAACACGTCTTTAATGTGATGATACTGGACGAAAAGTGTCACATTAAAAAAATTCTACATTCACATTCAGTCAGTTAAGTACCATACGTGATACACGCTTGGGTGATCATGTCTCGAAAAAGACATGACTGACTGGGCAGAATATTATCCCGCAGTAGGTTGCCATTTCTTTCTGCCGGTAGACTGGTTGCCGACCAAGGTTTTAGAACCCAATCTGTCCTGTTATTTAACCCATAACTGGAAGGAAGAGACGGATTAATACTTTTCCCAAGGGTATTTGCGCGTAAGTGAATGCAATGAATTCAGCTGGAATTCGAACTCGGCTCCTCGATTTCGCGTTCCGAGCCGATATTCAATGCACCACAACGCACATAGAAATCCTTAATATGCCAAACTCTAGGCAGTTATACACAATTTACTTCAAGTTCAATCATATCTTTGTTGTTTACTCAATGTGGATCGAAAACTTGAAAAATAACTAAATATATAATCTTGATTATATGTTCTTTTTTTTTAATCATATCACCCCAAGCAAGGCGGTAACGCCACTGATGCGTAGGGGGCTACTTAAGAGTAAATAGATTGGAAAAGAGAAAGCCGGAAACCACATCCTAAACAGGAAACAAGGGATGAGCCTCTTGCCCTACTTGGTTACATGATTTGCATTGTTCGGACTGTTGTCCTCATCTTTGTTGTCATATTCATGACGTTGTACGCCACGGCCTTTTTCAGGTGATTGAAATTTCGAAGCTAACTTTTTGTTTCGTCTACCGGGGTGGATTACTTTAATCCCACGTACCTCAAGACTCATGGGCCAATGGATAAAATCGTTATTTGAAATAATTTAATGATCCAAAGAGTTGTGAGATCAATACCTGGCCATAGCAGAGGTGAACAAAAACATGGAGAGTTGAGTTAAAGGGAGATAACTCAAACTGAGATTTTCGGAAGAAGCATCGCACGCAGAATTAGAACAATCGGTGGACGAAAGTAAAAAGTTCAGTTCGAAATTCTAATCCCCTGAAGAAGGCCGGAGCTTACAACAAACGAAACATCGTGAATAAGTTAACAAAGATGAAGACAACAATCCGAACAATGGTATAAATAACAGTCTAGTTATTCCTTTTCAGCGATGGTTTTATTGATGACTTTCATATTTAAACTGCTTAGTTATTTAAATAATTAATTCTGCACGAGTTGTTTAAAAGTTGTAATGACCTTAGCATTTCTATCACAATTTGAATGTCAATGGAAATATCTCACGTAGACATTTTTTAATAAGGCATCTTGAGCATCTAAGAACTTTAATTTTTTAATTCCGAAATGCTTATATTTTTGGTTGTAAGCATAAAAATAAAATCTGCTCGATTTTTTCAGTAATGGGTTTATTTGTTTATCATTATTGATTTGTTTAAGGAAAGAAAAGCAAATATATCGTTAAATATGAAGGAGACGCTTTTTGCGCATAACTAAATAGAACCAAATGGAAAAATTGAATTTTCTTCGCTTTATTTAATATGTTGCATTGTTTTGCATTTAGGTTGCTAAATACATTAAACTAATAAATAAATGGAAATACAATACAAAAAATAATATTACGTAGAATTTTTTGTTTAACATTCTGTTTAGCAATACAATATATTTTTTATACGTTTTTTTTTTTTTTTTTTTCCAATTGACTTTGATCGGCTTTACCGGAATATGACCTTCATTCCTTTCGGAAATCTTTTGTTTTGAATGATTAAATAAACAAAAAGCTAGATTTAAAAATGGAAAACAGTGTGTGTTCCCTTAAATGGAGTTCGATTTACAACCTGTGTATGGGGGGAAAACTGGGTTCTGACATATTACCCTTCATTATGACAGAGGCAGATTGAAGTCACTTATAAAAACTAGCGGAACACGTGGAATTTCCACGGAAGGATAATTATGATTTCCTAGAAACATTTTACTTTGTCATACTTCAAATGATAGTAACGTCTTCAGACATAAAGGTATTGGATAATAAAATAACTATAACACAGAGTGTAATTTTATTAAAATATCTATAAAAGTAATATCCATAGAAGCTACTTTACTGTAATCTCATATCATATTAAGCGGCGTATGCACAGACCATAACCAAAATACTGTACGCTATTTTGTGAGAGATTTTGAAAGATAATTTTTTTATTACTTAAAATTCATGGTTCCTGTGTACATTGTAAACAGAAAAGACCAATTGAGTAATGGCTAAGGGTGTAGGAGCCAGAAATTTCGTTATTAGGTCGAGGGATACGACAACAAACCTACCTGTTTTTACTATATTGTACAATTCAAACACATATATACACCTACAATTACTGCTACAACCACCAGCTTCAGCTGCTACTGATACGGTAATACTATAGGCTCTCTCCTCCTACTCTCTCACTCTTTACAACCATTCCGTTTGGCAAAGGTGCGAGAAAGGCTGAGGAGAGTAACTTTTATAGATTATAAAAAGATACATAGGAAGTAAAAGCTCGTGTAGAGAGTAAGTGTGTTATCTTTCTTCAGTGGCGTAACGGACGGAGGAACTAAGTAACTAAGTAACTAAGGAAGGAACAAGCAGAATTATTATATGATTATTCTAAAAGTGGACAGATTGTATGTTTTGAATCTTGAAAAGTATTATTTAAAATATAAGAAAAGAATATTGAACTGTAATGTAATATCAATCTTCCTATATGAAATTGAATGCCGGACAATTTCTCACAGATGAAGAGACGACTTGAAGCATCACAGGTGTACAGGTTTATGTAGAGGTGGATACAAGGAATAATATGGCTAGAATATGAAAGCAACGAGGTATCTTCTTAGCCGTTCTTTATTACTTGTCCCAGAAAATGGAAATGCTTCTTTATTATTGCATACATTTCCTTAAAAAAAATCTTAGCATGTCTGACACTCGTAGAGAATCTATTGATGTCAAGGAGGACAGAGGAAAACATCGATATAAAACATAGTGTTTGGTATATAGGTGATAGGATTGGGAGTGGAAGGGATATAAAAATACAACAAGCATGGATATGAACTACGAACGATAGCAAGCCGTGGAGAACACTGATCACCAACGTTTTGGATGAACACAACACGCAGAAAAAGAAGAAGAAAAAGAAGTATTTTTTATAAAAACAATTTAATCTGTATATATGAAGATTATGTCACAAACAATGTCAGTGAACTCGTCTTTTGTTCCCAGCTATCGTCAAGTATATCGCCCGGTTCACATACCACCCTCGTCTATTGAACAGGTTAAGAGGCTCATCCATTGTTCCCTTGTTTAGGATGTGGTTTCCGGCTTTCTCTTTTCTAATCTTTTCACTGTTACGTAGCCCCTGCTCATCAGTAGCGTTACCGCGTTGCTCGGGGTGATAACGATTATATATATATATATATATATATATATATATATATATATATATATATATATATATATATATAAAAACATATATATATAGTCATTCGCAGACAAATCTGTTTCGCCGTATCACAGCTCATTAGTACGGTTAGATATCCGGTTGCTTTGAACAAATGATTGAAACCCGACCGAAATGGCGTCAGTCGGCGATTCTACCTCTGAGCTATAGGCGCTCGGTAGAAGGCGGCAGACTTTTCGGATATGATGTATCATACGCCAGTAGTTAGAGTTCACTAATTCATTACTGAATAAGCAATACACAGAGAGAGACGAAAACTCAACGCATATACGGTAATATATCGAGAATTTATTTCAGCAATGTAAAAAACAGTACAATTGCCTCATTCAGACACTTAAGAAAAAATTATACACACGCAAAAAGAGGAAAGGAATATACATGCAAAAAACAACACCCAGACAGAATTAATCACACACACATTAATTCGGAATATATATATTCACAAAAAAAGTGGGTAGAAGGCAAAGAGTTAAAAGAAAGGGGGCAGAAAACCAATACAGTTACAAATTTTAGCTGACACAATCATTTTTAGAACATGGGAATTCTTGTTTAATTTTTTTAATAATTTCTTTACAAACATTTTATTGAAAAGTATTTTTCCCCCATTCGGACCATAGAAAAATCAAAGTAAAATTTAAATTCACTTAAACTATTCTAAACAATTTTTGACAAGGAAAGTGAAAATTATATCATTTGATTAAGACAAAAAATATAGACATATTTTGTCAACGCAAAGACAAAATCGTCACAAAAGAAAAAGAGGGGGAAAACGTAAAAAGGGACTGTTCTTACACCGTGGACTGATATTACACTTACATTAACAAATAATAGCTATCATACAAATTTTAAACATAAAATTTCAAAAAAGCTTACCACAGGACATTTTTTAAAATTTTCTTTTTTTAATCTTCTCCATAAAATATTTTCTTCTAAATAAAAACCCTTTATAAAAGAAAAGAAGATTACAAGAGAAAATATTATTCAGAAAATAAAATACAATAATCTAGATAATGACGAAGGAGTCAGTATAGTAAAAACCACAATATAGTCACAAGTGTTTAACATTACAAAAACAAAGTCACTCATAAAACCGATTCAAATATAGAAAAATAAAATAAAGTGGGAAAATATATATATATATATAACGTTCTGCGAAAAAGATTATTGATTAAACGACATGAGCCAACTTTAGCCACTCCAAAAGTTGGACAATGCTGTGCATCTGGTGGAAGTAGAAATAAATCCTGTACTATTTGTGCTTCTGCCAAGTAACCAGTCAATTGATGCTGAAATTACGGATCGCAACTGGATGAATTAAAGGCAGGCATTAAAGAAAAAGGCCCAGAAATGGCAAACAGAAAAGGTGTTTTTTTTTCTATCAGGATAATGCCAGATGACCACTTTTATTTTGGCGACCTAGCAAAAATTGTCGCAGCTTCGCTAGGATGTGTTACCCATCCCGTCATATTCACCAGACATTGCTCTTTTAGATTTTAATTTATTCAGGTCCTTGTAAAATATTATCTACAGTAAAAAATGTAATTTTTGGATGACATAAAAAAAACACCTTAATTAATTCTTTGCTGTGACACTACCTAAATTCTGGGAAGACAAAATCTTTAAGTAGAAAATGGAGAAAAAATATGCAACAAAATGGTTCGTATTTAGTTGAATAAATATTAAGTGGCATAATTTTGTTTTGTGTTTTAATTACACTTAAAAATTGGAATGAGGTTTCTGCATAATCCAATATATATATATATATATATATATATATATATATATATATATATATATGAAAAATTGGGATTTCTAAAAAAGTAATTGAGTGTCTTACTTCTTGTGGCAGAACAGTCGAAATATATATATTTTATATTGAGCACTGTTTTAAATTTAAGTTTTGAACGTCGTAATTATTTCTCCGTTCTTTATATATATATATATATATAAATGTGCATTTTTAAAAAAAGTAGTTGTGAGTCTTACCCCTTGTGGTCGAACGGTCAAAATTTGCCTACTTTACAGGTAGTTTTCTAACTTTATAAATAATGCAAGTTCGATCTCTGAGCAGAGCAATATTTTCCTCATGAGTACGTTGTACTTTCTAAGTCACTTATGCATCAGTTATAATGTTTATGAAATGGAACGTCTACTCAAACTGCTGCAGCAATTAATTATATTGTTTAAAATATTATATATATATATATATATATATATATATATATATATATATATAAATACAGGTTTAATTGAATAATATAGACAAGTTCTGTCTATTTTGTGTAAGTTCCTTTCGTATGATCTGATAAGCCTTGACAGTGCTGTCATTAAAAGACGACAAGAATTCGCAGTAATTTTGATTTTTTCATCGGGTCTGAGCTTTCGGCTTACATAAGCCATTATCAAAGGATGAACATTTAATATATAGTGAACATAGAACATTTAAATTATTAACAGAGTGGAATTAAACAGAGAAAATTAAACCACGGAGGCAGGTTCATTTTTAGCGTGGCAGATGGCCGCAGGCGGTGACGAACTGGTGGTGGTCGGTTCTTGGTCACATGAGGGTATAGTGGCATGAGGGGATTGGTCTGCGATTATATTATTCAATGAAACCTGTATTAATGAAACAATGCTGCTAAAATACACACAATATATATATATATATATATATATATATATATATATATATATATATAAGTCATCCACATACAAGCCTGTTTCGCTGTATCACAGCTCATCAGTGCGGCTAGACACATCCACTTGCTTCTGGCCGGGATCGAAACTCGACCGATTTGGTGTCAGTTGGAGTCGCTACCCCTAAGCCACCGGCACATGGAATTAGAAAAGGGAAATTTTAACGTCTTATATGTAAGCAGTGTATACAGACGCCAGTCACCGAGAGAACTCAATTCATTTCTGAAGAGTCACGCATATATATATATATATATATATATATATATATATATATATATATACGCAATGTAGACAAAAAATTGCTTCAATGCGATAATTTCACACCTTAAGCAGTCTCAGTTCACGTGAAAATACACATTTAAAGTTCTTTATATCTAGGTCACTGTGTGATTAGAGGAAGACTGTGAGGTGGGAAAACAGCTAGATCTTTTAGTCTAGGTAATTATTTTAGTTTATTCATCGTCATAACCATTTATTTGCTCATCTTCTTTATTAAGTTAAATTCATCATTTTATTTCTTTTATAATTTCGTTCATTTATTTGTTTTTTTCTTTCAAATCTTACTCCTTTAATTAAATTTTATATATTTTTTTAAAATTCTTTATTATGAATGTTTTAGTTTCATAGATTGTTAACTCAATTTGCATAATCCTATGAGCTTAATCTAATCCAGTCTGAGAAAAATATATATTCCGAGCAGTTTACTGATAAACCCCATCATAGCTTCCCATAGTTCCGTCAAATGTTTTTTTCTGTTTCCTTTCTAATGTTTTTTGACATAAATTATCAATAGTATATCATTTCATCGCTTTATTTTTGCATGTTCGTTTAAGGCATAGGCGTTGACAGCTTTCCATAAATTCTCTTAATTTCTTATTTATGAATTTCTATGATATCTTCAGAAATGTTGCGAAGTGGTGACTCAACACCAAATTCTTAATTGTCCTTTTTGTCTATCTGCCTCTCGCGCTTAAGAAAGCCAGTCTACGCTGCTATTGAAACCATAATGAGGAAGGAAAGAAGACAAAGCTTTCCCAAGTCAAGCTGAAGGTAGCAGAAACATGGATTCGCATGGCCGATTCCACTTTCCGGCCTGTTAACGGGGATTCTGCCTACACATATATTAACAACATGAAAATTCGTAAAAGTCATTAATATTCTATTGTGAACAAAGAGCGTAGAAGTTTCAATTGGCGGCAATTGAACGTATAATTTCAATTAATAGGTGAGTAAAAATTATAACATACTGAAAGTGTTGGGACGCCCGCGCCTATTCGGCTATAATGGACTATTCCATTACTATGTAAAGGTAATGGTGGCATCTACGCAGGGGAGTGTGCCGAGCAGCCGATCGACAAGTCAGTCGTAGACTTCCGGTGACGATCCGGAAGTACCCATTGCTCATACTACGTCTTACGACGGTTGAGACGATTAACCTTTATTCTTGTATTGGATACTAATAACCTTTGTAAATACTATTTTCACGGAATACAACAATTAACCTATTCCTGTTGTTGAGTTATTTATTCTTACTCACGACATAACAGAAAGATAGAATTTAAAGGAGTCATTCTGTATCACTCTTGTGTGGATTGTAGATTTAGATATATTTTTAAAATCAAGAAAAAGAAAAAGGGCGAATTTCGTTAATTTTTGTTCCTCTATATAGACAATCACAAAACGAAATCAGAAAAAATAAAGATGAAAGTGAATAAAATAAAATATTAAATAATAGTCGTTCAGAATTCATCCTCTAAGAAAAATACAGTCAAATATCAAATAATAGTAGTTGACAATTTATCCTCTATTAAAAATTGAGCAAAAACGTAAATATTAAAAGAAATTAATAACTGTTGACAATGCTTCATCTAATAAAAATGATGAAGAATGTAAATACATTGAAAAGTCAAATACTCTTGGTTGAGAATTCTTCTTCTTAAAAAGTTGAACATGTGACGACAAGACTAAAAAATATACTTGCTTTGATAAAGTCATTTAGAGGATGAAAAGCTTTCAGTTAGGAATAGTTTTTCTCCCTGTCTTTTTATTTCTTCTTTCCCTTACAGATACACACCATCTGAAAATTTTATATATATATATATATATATATATATATATATATATAAAGCCTTTGAGATTTCAAAAAGAAATCACTCGACCGGCGTTCGAGAGAGAGGAAAAATTTACTCAAAATACTAAAATATAGTCTGAAATATATCATTTTTTGTAAACACTGGGATGGCCTAAGGTTATTTGATGTTTTTTAATTGTCAATAATATATTGATGAAGCGATGATTTTGCTGTATTTGCTATTGTTTAAAGAAATCATATGGTTCATGAAACGATCCTTCACCTGTTTGTTGTGTCTCCAAAATACAACCAACTCTCCCTCGTCCCTTCCTACTATTAGGTCACAATGCTAGCTGGGGATGCTCAGACACAAACAGAAGAGGAATCATAATAGAAAACGTTATCAACAATAACAACCTATGTATATATAATAATAAGAAACCAACTTTTATTCACTCCGCTACAAACACGTTCTCAGCAATTGATCTTTCTAGGATGCGGTTTCCGGTTTTATCTTTTCTAATCTTCTCACTTTGTTTTTTTTTCTTTCAGTTGGAGTAGATAGACTAAACTATCGCCCGGTTCACACTCCACCTACGTCTATTGAACAAGTGATGAGGCTCATCCCTTGTTTCCTGTTTAGGATGCAGTTTCCGGTTTTCTCTTTTCTAATCTTCTCACTTTGTTTTTTTTTTCTTTCAATTGAAATAGATGGACTAAACTATCGCCCGGTTCACACTCCACCCACGTCTATTGAACAAGTGATGAGGCTCATCCCTTGTTTCCTGTTTAGGATGCGGTTTCCGGTTTTCTCTTTTCTAATCTTCTCACTCTTATGTAGCCCCCTGCACATCAGTGGCGTTACCGCCTTGCTTGGGGTGATAGGATTAAAAAAAATAATAATGTGAATAATACTTTTGAACATTCACTGGCCGTTTAATGGAAAGGTTATATATTTTCGGCAGTTGCAATTATATTTAGAAGGGTCACTATTATTAGTAGTAGGATGACTGTTATTATGCAAGTGGTTTTTGTTTGATAGCATATTATTATCTTAGGAAATGTATTTATCTATATTATTAACTTAATTATAATTAACTCTAACAATATTTTTGTTAAAAATGATTTTTAGTGATTAATTGAAAAGCTTGTGAATTAAATTTAGGAAGAATTGGTCATTACAGCTGAAGCGTGGGTTAAACCGTATATTGTTACGTTTACGTAATTTCTCCTCATTTCCGGCTACTTTGTTTTAACAGCGTATTCTAAACCTAGTCAGTCAGTTCAGTTCCGTACGTGATACACGCCTTGGGTGATCATGTCTCTTTCGAGACATGACTGACTGGGCAAAAGATTATCCCGCGTAGGTTGCCATTGCTTCCTGCAGTTGACTGGTTACCAGCCAAGGCTATAGAACCCAATCTGTCCTGTTATTTAACCCATAACTGGAGTGAAGAGACTGATTAATAACTTTCCCAAGGTTATTTGTGCGTAAGTTAATGCAGGAAGTCGAACTTGATTTCTTGTTCCGAGCCGATATCCACTGCACCACAACGCACATCTACAACGGATGTGCGTTGTGGTGCAGTGGATATCGGCTCAGAACGACAAATCGTAAAGCTGAGTTCGAATTCTAGTTGAATTCTTTGCATTCACTTATGCACAAATGCCCTTCTTATCCTCGTGAGATTCACTTCCTTCTACTTCCTTGTTTCATTCATATCACAATTCATTTGTCGTAAGAATCTTAAAAGTAACTCTACCATGAGGGGCTTTCCAGTTTTGTATTGTGTGAACATTCAAGCGAATCTCCCTGAAAGCAATATATTGCGCCTCCTCAGCCTTACCCTATCTTCCGAGCTCAAGTGGTGTCAATAGCTAAATCCACTACAAGGAATGTTGGGTCACTGTTTCGGACCAAGAAGTTTTTTACGTCTGAATCCATCTTGCACATATACAAATCAAACATCCGTCCGTGCATAGAATACTGCTGTCATATATGGTCAGGCGCCCCTGCTGTTCATTTCAGTGTTCTCGACAGGCTCTAAAGGAGAATTTGTAACGTGATAGGTCCCGACTTGGCAGCTCGACTCCAGCCACTTTCTCACCGGCCAGTTGTGGCTTTCCTCTGTCTATTCTACAAATATATTCATGTCTTCTGATCCGACGAACAAGTCACTGGTGCCCCCGCCACAAGAATTTACTCATGCAACCAGACTGAAAACAAGGTCCCACAAACTTACAGTTAGATCAAATAAATTCAGCCGTCAATTCTACTCTCACAGCTTCTTTTCTCGTACTTTCTGCCTGTGGAACTCCCTTCCGTATACTTGCTTTCCTGACAGCTACAACCTCCAGGAATTTAAATGCACACTCAATACCCATCTCTATCCGCTTGACTCCAGTCCTTTCTACATCACCCTGTATATCTTGTTCCTTTCCTTTCTCTCTACCTTAGCAACTGTCTTCACACCTGTGTTTTTATCCTTCTCTTGCTCCTTTCTCTGACACCCTCTATATGGTTCGTCTTTCTCTTTACTCACCTCCTATCTAATATTTTTCTCTTATGTAACCTCTTGCGCATCAGTGGCGGTACCGCTTTGCTTGGAGTGAAACGATTAAAAAAAACTTTTTCAATCGTTTCCCATTTACGCCAGACTTTGCAGTGTATAAGTAATGTCTGTGGGTAATTAAATTGGTTGATATATTTGTTAAATTTTAGTTGAGATTATATGACTTACAGAAATAGTCAGAATATACTAAACAAAAAATGTATTGGTAGGTATTTGAAGGCTATCACAAACATTTAGTATAATAAAGAAAGGTAAAGAAGCTCGTGGGTATTTCCTCTTTATTATCTAAACTTATTTATAAATGGAGATTTGTCTGTGTATGTGTGTGTGTGTGTGTGTGTGTGTGTGTGTGTGTATCTGTATGTGTGTCTGTTACCTATAGACTCCAAAACGGCTGAACCGATTTTCTTGAAAATGTACACAGTTGTACTATAAGCGTCTGCGAGTGTTCATAGCTAGGTTTTGTGTCCAGGTAGCTCCGATAAATATCGAAAATCGATAATCGAAAAAATCAGGGTATAGAAGGAGTGAACCGATTTTAATCAAATTTGATACACTCATAGACAAAGACATGAGAAACGATATTCAGAAGTTTCAAGGTTGCAGTTCTTACAATAGCGCAGAAAATCGATAATATATATATAAAAGGCAAGATGTTTGTGTGTGTGTCTGTTTATCTGCCTGTATGTATTTTATTTTAGTTTTTGCTTCGGGTTTGGCTCTAAGTAGGTATAATTGTAGTTCTTAGTCTCAGTCATGATACCATTTACTCAGAGAACTTATTTAACCTTCAAAATTCAGTTTACGACAAAAAAACTTATATCGATACCAGGAAATCAAAATTTGAATTGCATCCATTCATTTTTCTTTCAGTCTACGGTTTCGCTTTAATTGGAAACAACAATTGCTTTTTAGTCTTTCGTGCCAACGTCCAAAGAGTCTGAGATCCATGACCATGAATTAGTTTTAAAGGTTTTATTACACCCAACCAACGCCAGGCTATACTGCTAGTTCATTAATATTTCGAGATCAGAATCTCATCTTCAGAATGATGGGAGAGCTTGATTTCACGTCCCTCCGCTGGTGGGCCGTGCGTTTAAACGAATGGTCCTTTTTCGCTGCTACTGCTGTCGTTAATTGTAGTGTGTGTGTATGTGTTTGTGTGTGTGTGTACCTGTAGGTGTGTCAGTTCGGGTATGTGTGTCTGTTTATGGTTTATATAAGTGCGCGTAATAGTAAACAAAAAATGTATGTATAAATGGTGATAGAATGAATGTGCT
>JBBBDQ010000941.1:1645000-1735000 GCA_037127315.1 Ascarosepion bandense
TTTTATATTTCTTTTTTCTTTCTTTCTTTGTTTCATTTCTTTTTCTTCCTTATTTCTTCATTACTTTTTCTTACTGACTTCCTTATTTTTCTTTCTTTTTTACTTACTTTATTCTTTCTTTAGTTCTATTTTCTTATTCTTTTTTCTTTTCATTCATTCATCTCTCCTTCTTTCTTCTTTACCTTTTCTTACTGTCTTCTGTCTTTATTTTTCTTTCTTCTTTACTTAATTTCTTCTTTCTTTATTTCTTTTCTCTTTCTTTCTTTGATTCTTTCTTTTTCCTTTTTTCTTCTTTAATTTTTTTATCCACTGCCTTTCATCCTTATTTTTCATTCTTACATACTTATTTTATTTTTTCTTTCTTTCTTTCTTTCTTTCTTTCTTTCTTTTTTTGTTAGTTTTACTTACGACTTCCTTTTCTTTTTACATTACTGTTTTTTATTACTTCTTTTTTACATCTTTTCTTCTTTCTTTTCTTCTTCATTAATTTTTCACACTTCCTTCATTCTTTCCTTCTTTCCTTTATTCTTTCTTTATTTTTCTTTCGTTTTTCCTTACTTTCTCATTTTTCTTTTTTCTTTCTCATTTAATTTTCTTTCTTTCTGACACCATTTTTTCATTACTTTTTCCTTTCTTTTTTGTTTGTTTTTACACACAAACAAAACTATAAATACACACCTGTGTCTTTCTTTTTTCTCTTTCTCTCCTCCTCCTCTCTCTCTATATATATGCATGTGTGTATGTGCACGTGTGTGTGTCTAAAAACGCAACCCTTTCAAAATTATATATATAGGTGGTAATGGTTAACAAGATGATCAATTACTATAGAAAATTGAGTTCAGTTCTAATTGATGCGCCATATTTGCGGCCTTGTGCCACTTGTAAGCTTAGTTTTGTTGGCCACATCAATGTAATGGTTAGCAAACTTGTCTAGGTAGGAGAATTACGACTGAATAATGACTTTGTTCATCACTGATTCCCTGAGTACTCCATATCTGTGCCCTTATGTCACTTCTAAGCCACGCCTAGTAGATAACTATTACGGCACTTTGACAAGACGTAATGGTTAGCAAGCTAATCTCGCTAGATCAATTAAGACTGGATCGATAGCGAGTTCGATCCTCTCACTAGGTGCCTCATACCGCCTTGTGCCGCATCAAAGCTACGTTCAGTAAATCTCTACATAATCGATCATGGTTATGTTCGGTGTTTGAGGTATTTTCTTATTTCCTGACGATTCCAGTGGTTGGTATTCGATCCTAGGATCACGAATGCGTATTTTTAAGACCGGTCGGCCTTCTTTATTTTATTGATAAGCGTTATCCAATCTCCAGAGAGCCACAAATTTTATTCAGTTGTTGGAATTTTTGTTACAATTATTTGAAACAAAAGCAAATGATACAAATTTTGGAACTTAAAACAGAACAAAAACAAAGTGTTAGAATTAGTGTTTAAACTAAAGAACTTTGGTAAAATTTAATGGCATTTTTCAGTCCCCAAGTTAAATATTCTTTCTTAAAGATAATAATAATAATAATAATAATAATAATAATAATAATAATAATAATAAAAAGAAACAATATTTAATCATAAAAGAAGGCAGTAAATACAAACAAGATTTATATTTAGTAGATTCTGTAGAAAAAGCAGAACAGAGGCCAAGAACCAACTATTGTGGCAAAAAATATGAAAATGAAAGCCAAGGATAAAGCTCTTGAACAGATGAAACAACGCTGGCAAGACAAACCTCTGCATGGCCAATATCCAGAACGTGCTAATAAACCCAATGTTAATAAAGTTAATACTCATCGATGGTTACGTGCATCTGGATTAATGTCTGAGACTGAAAACTTTATTCTTGCAGCGCAAGACCAAAGTCTTTTCACTCGCAACTTTCAGGCAAATATACGTAATAATGTGGATCCAAAATGTACGTTCTGTGATAAATATCAAGAAACAATAGCAAAAAATAAAGCAAACAATACAACTGAAGGCTCAAAGAATAAGACGCTATGAGAAAAGATCAATATTCTCCAGACAAAACAAGATTTTTCAAACCGATGCAAATAAATTTTACAGGGAAATAGGTAAAAAAAGAATTGAAGTGACAGTCCCCACCCCAAAATGGAAGAAGTTACACAGTTCTGGGAAAAGATATGGGCTTGCCCTAAAGAACATAACAAAGAAGTAGATTGGATTGCACAAGAGATAGAACGAATAAAAAATAAACCAGAACAGACATGGGCTGGAATTACAGAAGAGGATGTTAAATTGGCATTAAAAAAAGCACACAATTGGAAATTCCCAGGTATAGATAAAATTTCTAACTTTTGGCTATATTATTTAAATACAGCACATAAAAAACAAGCCCAAGAACGTCAAGAAATGGTTTGACGATCCCACTAAAATTCCTGCATGGATGACCAAAGGAATTACATTTCTTCTACCCAAGAATGGTGACACAAACAACCCGAAAAACTACAGACCAATTACATGTCTTCCGACAACATATAAACTATTAACATCTATTTTAACAAAACAGACATATTTATACTTAGAAAGAAATGACATGTCACCGCTTGAACAAAAAGGGTGAAAACGTGGCTGTTATGGATGTAAAGACCAATTGCTTATTAACAAAATGATCCTGGAAAACTGCTATAGTACAAAGAAAAATCTTAGTACTGCCTGGATAGATTATCGTAAGGCATTCGATAGTGTGCCACATTCCTGGATTTTAAAGACTTTAAATATATACAAGATATTACCCGTCATCATCAATTTCATCAAACAGTGCATGTCCTATATGGAAAACAACCCACTTTACCTCAATCATATGAATGGAACCTATAAGTCTGATGAAATAAACATCAAAAGAGATATATTTCAAGGTGATTCTTTGTCTCCCTTACTATTCTGCATATCATTAATAGCACTAACCAGTCAACTCAATAAGACAGAATGTGGTTATAAAATAGGCCAAAAGAAAATAAGCCATCTATTTACATGGATGACTTAAAGTTATATGCTAAGAATGATAATGAGCTGGAAGGTGTTCTGCAAACTGTAAAATGCTAAGAATGATAGTTCTTACATTTATATGCTAAGAATGATAATGAGCTGGAAGGTCTTCTGCAAACTGTAAAATGCTTCAACGAAGACATTGGAATGAAATTCAATTTGAATAAATGTGCTAAAGCTACAGTTTTACGTGGATCAATACAAGAAACATCCTCAATTAGCTTAGACCCTGCTGTAACAATAAAAGAATTGAAACCAGAAGAATCTTAAAAAAACCTAGGTGTAAATGAGAGTGAAAATATTCACCATAAAAAATAAAAGAAATAGTGCGTAAAGAGTGCTATAGAAGGCTATGAATGATATTAAAAACTTAATTGAATTCTCAGAACAGAGTTATGGCCATTAATATCCTTGCAATCCCAGTTGTCCAATATAGTTTCAACATCTTAAACTGGACTCTGAACGACATCAGGCGAATGGATTCTAAAACAAGAAAGCTTCTTTTTAAGCATAAGATGCATCATCCAAAGGCTGATGTTGACCGTCTATACATACCCCGTAAAGAAGGTGGAAGAGGTCTTATTCAGCTGGAATTGTCATATAAGACAACAACTATTGGCTTAATAACATACCCAGAAACAACAAAGGATTGGATGATACCATTAGTACGGCAACACGAAGAAAGAAAGAAAAAATATTCAATAATAAAAGAAGGTAGTAAATACAAACAAGATTTACAGTTAGTAGATTCTGTAGAAAAGCAAAACAGAAGCCAAGAACCAACCATTGCGACAAAAATATGAAAATGAAAGCCAAAGATAAATCTCTTGAACAGATGAAACAACACTGGGAAGACAAACCTCTGCATGGCCAATATCCAGAACGTGCCAATAAATCTAATGTTGATAAAGTTAATACTCATCGATGGTTATGTGCATCTGGATTAAAGTCTGAAACTGTAGGCTTTATTCTTGCAGCACAAGACCAAATTCTCTTTTCACTAGAAACTTTCTGGCAAATATTATGCATAATAATATGGATCCAAAATGCAGGTTTTGTGATAAACGCCAAGAAACAATAGACCACCTTATCTAAGGCTGTTCTGTGCTTGCCCCAAATGAATATAAAAATCGCCCCGATAGAGTTGGGCAATATTTACATTGGACAATGTGCAAACACCATGGAAAATCTGTAAACAAACACTGGTATGAACATCATCCAACACCGGTTACAGAAATAGAAGATGTCAACATTCCATGAGATTACAACCATCTACACAGACAGAAAAATTGAATCAAACAGGCCAGATATTATTGTTAAAAATCAGAAACAGAAAACTTCTCTATTAATTGATATGGCTTGTCCAGCGGACTGTAACATAGCAACCAAGGAATTTGAAAAACTGTCAAAATATAAAGACCTGGAAATTGAAATAGAAAAAATGTAGAAATTGAAAACAAGTATTGTGCCAGTAATAGTAGGTGCACTTGGAATCATAAAAATGGAACAAAACAACACATTGAAAGAATCCCTGGAAACCCCAGCTTAAGAGATATACAAAAAATTGTCTTATTAAGTATAGCCCATACACTAAGGAAAACATTATCTATGTAACGCTAGGGATGATAGGGAAGATAGAAAAAACATGAAATGGGCCATAACAACACGCAACGACCTGCCTTAGGTCCCCCTGCAGATTTGGTTTGTAGTGAGACCAAAGCAGAAATCGAAATATGATGAAAAATGACATTATAATAATACATCGGGCTTCAGAAATTAAGTAGCTTAAAACAGGACAAAATCCGTCATGTGTATTTGGTGTTCAAATTTAAAATAGTTAATTTATTTTAGAAGTTAGTTAATTTTTTCATCATCTAGTAATTATGAAATTTCTTGTCTTTCGGTTATTATACATTACATTACCGGTATTTTCATTATTTTGCCTTAAGTGATACTGAGAAAAATATAAATATGCCGGAGCTACATCATCTTCCTACTTTGTTCTAATTATATCCTTTGCTGTATTCATATCATATACTAAAAATGTGCCAAAGTTTCCGGCCATTTCATGTACAAAAAATAATAGAATGAATATTTTCAGCTGTGTACATACTCCTTGCCGAGTTCAAATTCCAGTTGAATTCCTTGCATCCACTGACGCACAAATACTCTTGCGAAAGGTATTAATCCGTCTCTTCCCTTCAGTTATGGGTTAAATATTAGGACAGATTGGGTTCTATAGCCTTGGCTGGCAACCAGTTTACCGCAGAAATCAAGGGCATCCTACTGCGGAATAATCTTCTGCTTAGTCAGTCATCTCTCGAAAGAGACATGATCGCCCAAAGCATGTATGACGTATGGCACTCAACTGACTGACATATGCGCTATGGTACAATAAATATCGATTCGGAGCCGAGTTCGAATTCCAGTTGAATTCGTTGCATTCAATTACGCGCAAATGTCCTTGAGGAAAGGTATGAATCGGTCTCTTCTCCCTTCCGCTATGTATTTAATAGTAAGACATATTTGTTTCTATAGCCTTGGTTGGCAGCCATTATACCGCAGAAAGAAATGACAATCTTCTGTCAAAAAATCTTCTGTCAGTCATGTCTCTTTTGAGACCATGATCGTCCTAAGCGTGTACGTAAGTTTGGCACTTAACTGAATGATCATTCAAGTTAAGAATACTGTCTCAAATAATTTATTTTGAAAATACCTAATGTCCGGCGTACCAGTATATGTACAGTTGGCTATTTTATTTATTTATTTTTTATTATTATTCTTTATTTGTATTGGGAGTGGTTGGTGTGTCTGCGTCCAGTCAGATGGGACAGCGAGATAATAAGCTAAAATGTATCGGGGGAAAATTCAACCAGGACCCGGACGTGAGGTCAAGTCACACCATGGTTCCTTTTCCTTTCTTTCTCGTGTGCTGATTCCTTTTACTTCTTCATTCAAAGACATTCCTACCAAACAAACGGATGTGCGTTGTGGCGCAGTGGATATCGGCTCGGAACGAGAAATCGGGGAGCCGAGTTCGAATTCCAGTTGAATTCCTTGCATTCACTTACGCGCAAATACCATTGGGAAAGGTATTAATCCGTCTATTCCTTCCAGTTATGGGTTAAATAATAGGACAGATTGGGTTCTATAGCCTTGGTCGGCAACCAGTCTACCGCAGAAAGCAATGGCAACCTACTGCGGGATAATCTTCTGCCCAGTCAGTCATGTCTCTTTCGAGACATGATCGCCCAAGCGTGTATCGCGCATGGCACTTAACTGACTGACCAAACAAACGCTCATACATACATACCTACGTACGCATAAACGCTTTTCAACAAATTATACGAACATTTTTTCAACTTAACTTTCTCATTGAACTTTATCTTCTACAATTCATTTTTCTTTCCTTTTAATAAATTTCTATTTTAACATGAAAAATGTATATCTATTCCACACTGATTCATACATTCCAACCAGCTGACAACCTTCTGATGATGATAATAACAGATAAAACTTGTAATCTGTCGGGAGTTCGGTTATGTATGACACAAGGCCGAATAGAATAAACATTAACCATCATATAGCCTCACTAGTGACATCCGACGGCTGAAAAGAAACACACAATTGAAGAATCACTTCTTCACGCGTGAACCCCGACGTCCAAGGAACACGCACTCTACTTCTTCACTAGTGAAGAAGTAGCGTGTGTTTTCCGTTTTATAGTCAGTCATGGATCAATAGAAACATCACAAACAAGCGTGTATCACGTATGACACTTAATTGACTGATATGGATTAAAAGCCTGAATAGTAGGACAGACTGGGTTCCGTAGTCTTGGTTGGCAACCAGTCTACCGCAGAAAGGAAATGGCAAACTACTGCAGGAATATCTTTTGCCTAGTTAGTCATGGATCGAAGAGACATGATTTCCCAAGCGTGTTTTACATAGGGGTGGAATAGCAGGACATATTAGCAAGTATAGCTTTGGTTGGCAACCAGTCTATCACAGAAAGAAATGGCACCCTATTGTGGGAAAATCTTCTGCTTAGTCAGCCATAAAGATCGAAAGAGACATGATCGCCCAAGTGAGTATCACGTATGGCACGTAACTGACTGATTATATCAGCCACTAGTGTTATAAAAGATGTGCTGGAAACTTCTGCAAGCAGCTAATATAGAAAGTATCTAGAATCTGTTTAATGTGATAGCTGTGTGTTTCTCAAGGTGAAAGTCGTCAGTTAAAAGCGAAAAATATGAACGCTAATTTTTCGAATAGTCAGGATTTACGTATTTTCACGTTTGGATTAACGTGGTTTAACTACATAGAATTAGGCTCTGTATATTTTTTTAAATCATATCACCCCGAGCAAGGCGGTAATTCCACTGAAGTGCAGGGGGCTACATTAGAGTACAAGGATTAGAGGAGAGTGAGGAGAAGGACGAACCAGTTAGAAAGGAATCCAGAGAAGGGTGGGAATACAGGTGTGATGACAGTTGCAAAGGTGGAGAGAAATGAAAGGATCTACAGGACGGTGTGGGAAGAACTACGGTCAAGTGGTTAAGAGATGAGTATTGACCATGCATTTAAATTCCTGGAGGTTGTAGCCGTCAGGAAATCAAGAATAAGGAAGTGAGTTCCACAGGCGGGAAGGGCGGGAAAAGAAGCTGCAGGAGTAGAATTGTCGTCTGCATTTGGTTGATCTAACTGTGTGTATAGGCCGGTGTTGATGCAGAGAAGAAGAAAAAAAAACCTATGAAAGAGGGAGTGTTTATGATTATTCTGATGAAGTCGAATTCCAGTTTTACATATCGTCTGAATGATATGATAGAACCGGTTGGATAAAAGAAAATGTCTGTAGAAACAAAATGGCGATGTCCGCTGAGAGCGTCAGAAAATTATATATTTTAACCTGCGCATATTTTTAAATTACTTGAAAACAAATAATACATTTTAAGTGGTACGATTGTTTTTCCTTTTCATCCAAGATATTTGTCATATTGAATGCTCTGAAATTTAGATTTATCAGATGCACAAACACATACATGTTCACAAGCATGCACAGCACACACACACACACACACACACACACACACACACACACACACACACACACACACACACACATATATATATATCAACAGTTATACATAAATTTTACGCCTTAATGCAAATTAATTAAAACAAAATATTCATCATGCTTTCAAGAAAATAGAGCAATCTATGTCTTATATATATATATGTGTGTGTGTGTGTGTGTGGTGTGTGTGTGTGTGTGTGTGTGTGTGTGTGTGTGTGTGTGTGTGTGTGTGTTTCATTTACTAATTATATATTTCTTATATCGATCGCTATTATTACTAGTTACCCGTATTTAAATAATCGCTCGGTGGGCACATTTTCTTTCTTTCAATGACACTTGCCCATACACAAAATAAATGCTGTTTAAAATATATTGCTAAAAACATTGTAATAATTCATATATTGAGCACTCTGGAAGAATGGGAGACTTTGAAAAACAGTAGCTACTCTGGCATGTACGCATCGCTCATTCAATAATGAATTAGAGCACTCTGGCTATTGGGCGTGTATAATGATAATATACACGCTAAAAAGTCTACCATCTTCTACCTAGCGCCCATAGCCCAGAGGTAGAATCGCCGACTGACACCAATTCGGCCGGGTTTCAATCCTGGGTTAAAAGCTATCGGAGTCTAACCGTACTGATGAGCTGTGATACAGCGAAACAGATCTGTCTTCATATGACTATATATATATATATATATATATATATATATATATATGTGTGTGTGTGTGTGTGTGTGTGTGTGTGTGTGTGTGTGTGTGTGTATTGCAAAAGTGAAAGCACACGTAGATTACATATATATATATATAATGAAAAATTCTAGTGTTCCGGAAATAAAGGTTACTTAAGAAAAGAGGTAAAGAAGGTTGGTTAGGAAAAACTAAGAAGAGGAGATAGGGAGATTAGTAGCACACTTTTTAAAAGATTAGAGGGAAGCAGCTTGCCCGTAAACACAAAAGTGGCTGGTTAGAATAAACTTAGATTATCACGTCCCTAAAGTTAAATTCTAACCTGTATCAAAAATTGCGCTAAATATATAACGATTAAATTGGAAGAAAGGAAACAGATAAAACCGTTTTTTTAAGGAAGTTTAAATCTACTGCTATGCCGATACTTGTTAATTAACTCCTTGCGTTGGTTTAGAAGTAAATTTCGATTTTAAAATTGTAATATCGTATTTTTCTACTAAGCACAGATTACATTTATCACTCAAACTCTTAGAAGTACGCGCAAAACCTATTAATTTCCAAAGTATCTGTGGGTTTAGGCCTTCTTCCTTCAGTTCCAATACTTTCAGGAAATGTCTGTTTAAAATTTTAGTTTAGAGTTGGTAAAAGTGTGCCTATGAGAATAAAATCTTTGTTTCCAACCCCCGCCTAAATTCCGATATACACATATATTTTTTCGTTTCCCTTGGTGGAGATGATCGCTTGGTAGATCACACTAATAGAGCTACATTTACCTTCTTCTTCTTCTTCTTCTTTTTTTTCTTCTATGTGCCTTATTCTTTCAGGACATAGGCGATCATGGACTTCCACGTCTCCCTATTCCTGGTGGCACTTAGCAGACTTTCTTCTGTAACACCACGCAACCCCCTGTCTGTCATCTACCTGCTCAGACTCTTCAAATGTGTTATCCGCTGATTTTCTCTGTCTCTATTTCCCTCTATCTGTCCTGTTAGTATCAAGTTCTCCAAGCCCTCCTTCCTCTTTGCATGTCCCAGAAACTATAGCTGTTTTTTCTTATGGCCAGTATTAATTTCCTTTTCGTTTACATCCTTTCCAAAACCTCATCATTGCTCACATGCTCGATCCATGATATACGCAGCATCCTTCTGTAGAACCACATTTCAGCTGCTTCAAGTTTTTCCTTCATCTTTGATGATATTGACCAGCACTCACTGCCATATTGAAGAACTGACATCACATAGCAATCCAGTATTCTCTTCTTTGTTTCTAGTGAAATCTTTCTGTCTCTTCATACTTTACTCAGCTTCTGGAACGCCTCATTCGCTATGCCTATTCTTCTTCGGATCTCTGTGTCACACTTTCCGTTTTCTGTTAGAATACTTCCCAGGTATTTAAATTTTTACCTTCAACCGGACAATTTTCCTTGGATCTGCAATTGCAGGAGGGTACAATACCAGGATTTCTATTGGTCTCTTAGAAATTCCTTAAAACTTAGTTTTTATGTAAGCAGATCATTTTGTACATATTACTAGTGCAGGATTTTTTTTTAGTTACTAGCGTTGCTTAGCGTCGTCATAATTTATAAAGCTGTTTGTCAAATGTTTCACTTATAGGCAATAGGAAACTCAAAATCGTCGGAGTTTTAAAACAATTTGGGGCGATTTGTTTATAGCAGCTTAAAGGATAGGTCACTTATATTAGTTTATATTTGTGACGTCGGAAAAAATAATATTAAATAATTAGAGAAAAATGTATAAGTACGCATATTTACGCACACACATACACGCAAACATATATATATATATATGCATCTATAAATGGACACATATGCGAAATAAATCGATACTGAAAATTGATCAGTAATAAATTGATGAATAAAAATAATGAATAAATAAAGAAAAAGAAAAGTGGGTAAAAATTGCTAAGGAATAAATACATAAATACATAAATAAATAAATCTAAACTTATTTATAAATAGACCTTTGTCTGTCTGTGTGTATGTGTGTGTGTGTGTGTGTGTGTGTGTGTGTGTGTGTCCGTTACCTATAGACTCCGAAACGGCTGAACCGATTTTCTTGAAAATTTACACACTTGTACTTGAATCCATTGTATTCACTTACGCGCAAATACCCTTGTGAAAGGTATTAATCCGTCTCTTCCTTCCAGTTATGGGTTAAATAATAGGACAGATTGGGTTCTATAGCCTTGGTCGGCAACCAGTCTACCGCAGAAAGCAATGGCAACCTACTGCGGGATAATCTTTTGCCCAGTCAGTCATGTCTCTTTCGAGACATGATCGCCCAAGCGTGTATCACGTATGGCACTTAACTGACTGACTATAAGCGTCTGCGAGTCTTTTTAGCTAGGTTTTGTGTCGAGGTACGCCCGATAAATATCGAAAATCGGTAATCGAAAAAATCAGGTTATAAAATTTGATACATTCATAGACAAAAACATAAGAAACGATATTCAGAAGTTTCAAGGCTGCAGTTCTTACAATAGTGCAGAAAATTTGATATCGATACCAGGAAATCAAAATTTGACTTACAGCCATTCATTTTTCTTTCAGTCTACGGTTTCGCTTCAACTGGAAACATCTATTGCTTTTTAGTCTTTCGTGTCAACGTCCAAAGAGTCTGAGCTCCAGACACCATGGGTTAGTTTTAAAACTTCCATTACACCCGAGCAACGGCCGGGCTATACTGCTAGTAAATAAATAAATGGAAAAGTTGGGGCCATATACTTTCGTCAGGGTCTAAGTATTTAAGCAGATATTAATTTTATTATCGACATATGGCTAGTAACTCACTACTTTTGTTTAATAAATTAGGATTATGAAGAAGGAAGGCTTCGAGAACCTGATACAAACAGGACAGATATAGGGGAAAAGAGACAGGGAAAGCAACGGATAACATATTTGATAGACCTAATCAGGTGGGTGATGGATCGAGAGTTGCATAGTGTAACAGGAGAAGGAGTCACCAGGGATAGGGAGACGGGAAAAGCAATGACCGTCTACTTCCTGAAGGAACAGGGCACATAGAGGGAGAAGAAAGGGTTTTAAATTCATAAGTTTTTTTTCTAAAAGCTATAAGTTTTATATATTTGGTATTCCATTATAAGATTTGGTTTTCGCGATGATTTCTCAAATAATATTTGGGGTTTTGTTGTTGTTTTGTAAAAACCAAAAATATTTGGAGAGAGCAGTACTATTTTTCGATTTAATTTTCTTAAAATAATAAAATTTTATTTAATTGTATTTTATATTATTAAAAGTCAATTATATTTAATATTATTAAAAGTCAATTTTATTTCGCAAGTTGCATTTGTTGTCAGTTGATCCAAAACAGAACTTAGTATCGCTGTCAGTATGTTCACAAGATTTGTAATTAAACATTTGTCATACATTAACCGATAAGTGGGCAGGTCGTGTTTTTTTTCGAAAATTAAAATGGTAATTTTTTTTATTTGTTCCCCGAAGGCCTTTACCCCGTCAAATCTTTCCAAAACATCCTTACTTCCGTGCAAATGTATATGCTGAACTCAAATCGATAATTGTTTATTAAAAAACCCTACTTTTTTTCATGTTATCGACCAGAAAAAAATCGGACTATATTTCACCCCTTACCACGTTCTCATATCTGATTCAGCGCTGAATGACTTGAGGCGTAGGATACTTATTTCGGCCTATTTACTTCCTTTGAGCAATTGATCCGCGATTTTTTTGGTTTCGGAACTCAATAATTTGCAAAAACGAAGTAAAAAGGCCGAAAAATCAGCAAACTGCGCGTGAAGTCATTCTGCAGTGAATAACATTTTTGAAGCGTTGGTTACGGGGTGAGATAAACAGTGACAAGGAGTTCGATATTTTTTTGGTCGTTATTTTGAAAAAGGTAGGTTTCGTCAATAAACAATTATCGATTTGAGTTCAGCATTTACATTTGCACGGAAATAAGGATATTTTGGAAAGATTTGAAGGGGTAAAGACATTCGGGGACAAACAAAAAATTTACCGTTAAAATTACTTTGTGTAGGGTTACTGCTACTGATATGAGGGTTACTATTATTTTGAATATTGGACATGTTTTTATTGAATATCTTAATGTTATGTAGTGAGATATATTTATCAAAGTTCTTGATGCAAATAGAACTAAATTTAATGTTTTCGTTGAAAATCTTTTTTAGTGTATTAGAATGTTTGAAATGCTTGTGAATTAATTTTAGGAAATTTTTCCGATGTTTGTTGTGACATTATGACTAAGAAGTGGGTTGAACCATATGATGTTACGTTTGCAGGGGATATATTTGTATTTTATGTTTTATCAGAGTATTCCAAACTTACCTTGTTTTTACTTTTATCTAAGGTCTTAATATATATATATTTTTTTTTTTTAATCATATCACCCCAAGCAAGGCGGTAACGCCAATGATGTGCAGGGGGCTACATAGGAGTAAAAGATTGTAAAAGAGAAAACCGGAAACCGCATCCTAAACAGGAAACAAGGGATGAGCCTCTTCACCTGTTCAATAGACGTGGGTGGAGTGTGAACCGGGCGATAGTTTAGTCTATCTACTCCAATTGAAAAAAAAAGTGAGAAGATTGGAAAAGATAAAACCGGAAACCGCATCCTAAACAGGAAACAAGGGATGAGTCTCTTCACCTGTTCAATGGGCGTGAGTGGAGTCTGAACCGGGCGATAGTTTAGTCTATCTACTCCAATTGAAATAAAAAAGTGAGAAGATTAGTTTTAATGTTATCAAAAATTGCTTTTGTTACTAGAGTTAGAAGATAATCGAAATTGGATGGCTTTCAGAATATTGTTTAGTATTCTATAGTTGTAGTTAGAATTTTTGTGAACGTATTTGTGGTTGTAAGAATATTTTGTATATGGTATGTAGAGGCCATTATTTAGGTCGAAAGTTACGTCAAGGGAATTAATCACTTTAGCGATAGCGGTGGTAGTGATTTTAAGTTCTTGATCTTTAAAGAACTTGATCAGGTCCTTTCTTATTCGGTTAATTTGTTGTAGACTAGTATTTCGGTGAAGGACTAATCCGTTGTGTTTGTATAATCCTGAGTTTTTTTATCTTTTGTTTTTTTTTTGTTTTGTTTTGTTTTTTTATTTCGATAACATACCTAAGAATCCACAATAAAAAAAACAATGTCGAATAATTCAAAGACCCCCCCCTCAGAATCAAACGCACCCACAGCATTGCAGAAATCTGGATTGTTTCTTTGGTCCACAGGCAGCCGTCATGAAATAGGATAGATTTTTATGCTTCTTTGATAATATTGAAGTCTTGGTCGCTAATTGGGCAGCAATTTTGGCAGCAGATAATAGATTTTCAGTTATACAGGATGGGGCAGAGCAATTTGCTTATTTGGAATAACAAATAAAACAAAAGTAATGCAGATATACATGTAATTCTTTAAACAGCATCAATTACAACATTTAAATTTTATGTTTTACAAGCTTTAACGTTGACATCAGACAGATGGCGTCCATTCTGCTCAATAAACTGGGTTTATCGTACCATCGCTTCATGGATCCAAATTCAAATAAGCGATTTGCTCTGCCCAACCCTGTAGATGAGCAAAAATCGCAAATATCAAAACTGGTTTTCCTATTCAATCAAACTTAGTTTTCTATTTCTAGATTTCGGTATAAATCTAATTAAATTATACATTTAATAAATGCAAAAATGGTGCCCAAGATTTATAACGTGTAACGAACTTGAACAATGATCGTAGCTAAAATAAAAATTCAAATAAAAACGGTGAGTTTATAACATGCACCTGATGATTGCGTAGTGATTTAAACGTAGGATAATATGTTTATTTATTAATATATATTTATAATTTTCTTATATTACATTGAGCACTGTTCAGATAAATATTTATATAACGGTGTGTATACACATTAATAGTATACTTGTTTACATTCATAACTATATATATATATATATATATAAAGACAAAAGGAACACTTTTGTTCATATTGTTTTTTACTGATATATTTTATTTGTATCTGATTTTTACACACACTCACACATACACACACACTTATACATATATATGTTTGCGTTAATGTAACTACACATGCGCAAGAAAGATAGACTCTAAGAATTATATGTGTGTGTGTTTTATATATGTATATAAACACACACATATATACATATAATATATATATATAAATATATATATATATATGTATATATATATTATATATATATATATATGTATAATGTATATATGTATGTAGTAAATATATTATTTATGTATGTATTTATGTACGTATTTATTAAATAATATATACTCATATATTATTGAATTTCGTCTTTTTTGCTAGAACTGGGAAATAAATAATAGGTTATATCTTGTAAGCCCTAATCTATGAAAATGTTATTAAGCTGGGTTGTGTCATTTGTCTAAAATCATTACTGCCATTGCTTTTCAAGCAAATGAGAAAGCCTCCGTTTCGATATTTCCCAAAAACAAAATCAAATCAAGAATAACATGTTTGCCGTCGGATAACAGAACTAAGAAATATTCATATTATTTGAGGAAAAAAATATGAAAATAAAAAAAGTAGAAGTCGTAACATTTAAAATTTTAAATCGAATTTAACTTCCTACTTTTCTACGTGTCAGGATCCAGTATCTTAGTTCTTAAGACCGAAGAGCCTGAAATTTAATTTGATTATATTGGTGTAGGCTTGTGCAGAAGAAGCGACACTTTAACGGAGAACTGGAATCAGATACACAGTGTGTCAGAAGGTCTCAAATTTTGAATTAAACCAGTTCTTTTTCTAGACTGTTTGCCAACCAAGAAAATATGACACAGTCTCTCCTGCCATTCGCCCATAATTGTAGGTTGGGCAAAGAGAAATTAAGTATTTCTTACCAGTCTCAATTATATTTGCGTTCAAGTGAATACAACGAATTCTGGTGTAATTTGAACTCGGTACTTCGAGTTCTCATTCCAAAATGTTATCCATTCAATCAATCAGTTAATTGCCATACGTGATACACGCTTGGGCGATCATGTCTTGAAAGAGACATGACTAACTTGGCAGAAGATTATCCTGCTGTAGGTTGCCATTGCTTTCTGCGATAGACTGGTTGCCAGCCAAGAATATTAAACCCAATCTGTCCTGTTTTTTGACTCATAGCTAGAGGGGGAAGAGATATGTTACATTATGAAGTAGTAATTAGTGGGGGATTAGTTTATTACTTCATAAAAATATAAAACCGCCCCCCCCCCATTTTATGTCCAGAAGTCATTATCATGTTTCGAACTATTATATTCAGTCAGTCAGTTAATTGCCATACGTGATACACACTGGAGCGATCATGTCTTAAAAGAGACATGACTGACTGGACAGAAGATTATCCTGCAGTAGGTTTCCATTGCTTTCGGCGGTAGACTGGTTGCCGACCAAGGCTATAGAACCCAATTTGTCCTGTTATTTAACCCATAACTAGAGGGAAGAGACGGATTAATACCTTTCTCAAGAGTATTCGTGCGTAAGTGAATGCAAGGAATTCAACTGGAATTCGAACTCGCCTCCCTGATTTCTCGTTCCAAGCCGACATCCACTGCACGACAACGCACATCCATTGCTTCACTGAATATCCAATATATAAAACATCAATAGATCTCACTACTGAAAATAAATACAAACGAAAATCATTAAAATCTTTTTTAACCCCCATACTTTAAAATTTTGTAAGTCAAGAAAAGTAGTGAGAGACGAGAAGATTTCATTGGAGACAAAGAAAAGAGTGCTGGATCGTCACGTGATGTCAGTTCTTCAATATGGCAGCGAATTGGTAACAACCTCATGAAAGTTGAAGGAATAATTTAGAGCAACCAAAATGTGGTTCTACAGAAGGATGCTGAGGATACCATGGAACGAACATATGAGCAACGACGAGATTTTTTAGAGGATGGAAACGAAATGGAAAATTCTACTTAACATTAAGAAGAAACAGCTGAAGTTTCTGGGAGACGTAATGAGGAAGGAAGGTTTGGAGAATCTGATACTCATAGGACGGACAGTGGGAAGAAAGACAGGCTAAAGCAAGTGATAAACTTGATGAACTTAAGCAAGTGGATGGCAGAGAATGATGAACTAGGGAGATTGATGTGATTTACGGCGCTCAGCTTATCCTCAGATACCCTAAGAGATTCTCCTAATACATAGTAGTTTATTTAGTTAGTTATTTTTTGTCAACCTAGTGGGGCCAATGTGAATGTAAGCTTTCTCCGGCGAAACGCGCTTTTGATTAAAAAAAAAATAATTCGCATACATCTGACTCCGACGAAGATGAAGATATCATAAATGTGTCCTCATGAAACTTCGAAGTCGACATGAACCTGCTCATTTAAAGAGATAATTTATTTGCATTAAACCTATCAACGTTCTCTCTTTAACTTGATGTCGAGCACTTTACGATAAACATCTATTTAACAAAAAACTTTTATCAATAAGACTACTAAAAAACAAGACTCTTTGTGCTAAACATTATCACAATAATATATATATATATATATATATATATATATATATATATAGCTTTACGGTGTGCTATGTTTATAGGGTAAAGTGCTCAATATCAGAGATACAGCGTATGTAAATATAAAAGAATGAACATTGAAGTCAACACTCAGGGGCGACAGACTGTTTCATGCTAAGCGCAATCATCAGGCCACATGTTTTAAGTTTATGTTTGGCTGAGTGTTGACTTCAATGTTCATTCTTTTATATATATATATATATATATATATATATATATATATATATTATTTAAAAATAAGAACTGCCCTGTCGGTTATGGCTTCAGAATCCACCGACTGTACTTATGCAGACGTGTAACCCTACCCAATATGGCGTTCTGGGTACAACGATAAACAACATTTAGATCCTGGGGATGACGATAAACTGCATCCGGCAGCAAGGCCATTAAATAGGGAAAATATCCAGGGGCATGGAACCACCTCTTAATTGGGGTTGTTCGCAGGTCCATCCTGACCCTAGGTGGCAGCATCTGCTAGAGTTCCAGCAATGGGCTAATAGTTAATCCTCCATCTAGAGACAATATATTTTTGAAGAAAAAATATATATACCGATAATATATGAGACTTTCGAAAAAATCCCCTTTACAAAAATACGTCAATGAAAATTGATCTGCAAACTGATTTCTTAAACAGAATGCATATTTTGTTCATACGAATCTATTGTAAAAAAATTGTCGGGATTAAGTAAAGCGTTGAGGGGTTGATATACCATAAAACAAAACAACCCAAACGAACCGAAAATAAAAATAATTCCCATAACTTTAGATATATACATAAAACATCTACATACTCAGAATTACATATTAGAATAAATAGTAATATATATATATATATATATATATATATATATATATATATATATAAAGATAATATATAAATACATGAAGTTTCGAATTGAGGATTTAAGCAGCTATACGTATGTGATGTTTATGAGTCATAAAACATTTTCTTCTCACTCTTTACATCTATATATTCTTGAGAATGCTGCCACTCGGTGTTGACATCAGTGTTTATTTTTATTTACAAGTATTCTATGTCTGATACTGATGAGTTTTACTCATATATATATATATATATATATATATATATATATATATATGTTTGTATGTGTGTGTGTGTTATTACATCTGTCACGTGTATTAAAACAATTAAATATATATATGTAAGGAATATTTTGGACAGTAAAGTGTGATAGTGCATGTGTGTATTTATGTAGAAACTCTTGTCTGCCTGGATGTACGTTGGAGAGCAACGCTAGTTAATATAGCAGATGCTGTGTAAGTCTAAGGGATTCATCCAATTTGATCTGTCCTCTCAGTCATCGATCTATTTAATGTTTCCTGGGTGTCTCCGAACATTTCACACATTTCTCGATATCACTCAACGATGAAGTAAAAAAACAAAAACAAATATATATATATATATATATATATATATATATATATATTTGATATCAGCCCCAGCACGCTGTGCACACATTTCTTTAAGGAAACTATTAAACTATTTCTGGCTTTTAGTTTAGCGAACTCTGCGGGTAGAGTATTTTGAAAAATTCTTTTCTTTTTTTTTTAAATCACTGCAAAAGGCCTTTCTGCACCTGATTATATCGAATGAAAAGACAAAAAAAAAAAACATGGAATGATTGAATAAAGGAAGGAAGGAAGGACATAATGAAAAGAAAAAAAACGTCGATAAGAAGTCGGTATGCCGACAGTAGTGGCTGTGGTGGTATGAGAAAGGGGCGGTAACGGCAATGATGTCCGCCTAATGTGAAAGCGAGAGGGAACGGTATCCACGTTACTGCTGTACTTGCGGGTCGAATATTACGAAATTGTGTACGCCCCAGGGTGTCACCTGGGGACGATTTTGACTCTTCTGTCCAGCGACTTGACCCCAGAACAGTGAGATAAGCATCCAGTGAGTTGTCCTCTAATTTGCTACGTATTTTAAAGATATATATATATATATATATATATATATATATATATATATATATATATATATATATATATTAATTTGTAAATTTTTGTGATATTTTTCCATTTCTTTATTTTATACTAATAGTAAATGTGTCTTTACGGTACTCCAATGTGTGTTGGGTTATTTTTTATTGATCATTTTTTTTTTATTGTTATTGATACCCGTTTATTGTTTTTGATACCCGTTTCGCAATCCGAGTAAAATCAACATTCTTTATTATTTTATTTAGGACATATATTTTTAAACTTTCATCTATTATCCAACTGCAAATTCATAATAAAAATAGATTTATTATTATTATTATTATTATTATTATTATTATTATTATTATTGAGCACAACTGGGGGATTACTCATGAGATGTAGCGGCGGCAATTTTTTCCAGCATTTGAGAATTTCTGCCGTCTAGATAGCCCCTCTTACTTTGATTTCCTGTTTCTAAATACTTTTGAACCGTTTCTAGTGACCCAATAACTACTGGAGCGACAGTTAGCTCCTTGTTTCATAACATTGTCGATATATTTTACTTTATTATTATTATTATTATTATTATTATTATTATTATTATTATACGTCAAAACAAGATTTTTGGAAATTATCAATTATGATTCAGTGAAAAAATTCTTTAAATTCACAGCGACCAAGCAGACCACAATATTAATGTGGATGGCAGCAAAAACCAAGTGGAACAAATATTATAGGCGCAACTGTATCATTCATCTTCAGAAGTTTTTTCCACTCCCGAACGAAGTCCTAGAATTTTTAGTCCATGTTTCTATTTATTTATTTATTTGCTCTCTTTCCTTTTCACTCATTGGTTCCCTGGCGTTACCTCACATTTTATCAGGACCTTTTTTTTTCTTGCTAAAAATTATCAAATCTGATCTTTGTGATTTCCAATTCTTCCACTCTTGGTTATTTTGTTTTTGTAAGGATTCCCAGTGCGCCTGATATTATGGGCACTATTCTTATGTTTACACTACTTTTATTATTTTTTTGTCATACGACAGATGATTAACTATGTCCAATGTCTGGGCAAAGTATATTTATTATTTCATAGTTTTATTAAATCAAAATCCAATCAGACTATGAATTATTATTATTTCAAATAATTATAGGGCAGTAAAAAGACACAAAAATGTTATTTCAATGAGAAAATACAAGGCTACATTTACGATAATGAGGAAAGGAAATGTCAATAGAAATGAAATATTAAATGGCTTATAATAATCATAATAATAATGATAATATCTATCTATCTATCTACCTATCCTATCTATCTATCTATCTATCTATCTATCTTAATCTGTTTAAAGCTATCTATCTATCTATCTATCTATCTTAATCTGTTTAAAGCTATCTATCTATCTATCTATCTTAATCTGTTTAAAGCTATCTATCTATCTATCTATCTTAATCTGTTTAAAGCTATCTATCTTAATCTGTTTAAAGCTATCTATCTATCTATCTATCTATCTTAATCTGTTTAAAGCTATCTATCTATCTATCTTAATCTGTTTAAAGCTATCTATCTATCTATCTATCTATCTATCTATCTATCTATCTATCTTAATCTGTTTAAAGCTATCTATCTATCTATCTATCTATCTATCTTAATCTGTTTAAAGCTATCTATCTATCTATCTATCTATCTATCTTAATCTGTTTAAAGCTATCTATCTATCTATCTTAATCTGTTTAAAGCTATCTATCTATCTATCTATCTATCTATCTATCTATCTATCTATCTAATCTATCTTAATCTGTTTAAAGCTATCTATCTATCTATCTATCTATCTATCTATCTATGTCAGTCTGTTTAAATCTATCTATCGATCTATCTATCTATCCATATATATATATATATATTTATATATATATAGAGAGAGAGAGAGTAAAAGAGAGAGACAGACAGAGAGACAGATGGACAGAGACAGAGAGAGGAGAGTGTCGTATGCGCATGTGTACTAGCAGCGCTTTTCTACGTCACTAAAATATGCCACCATATTGAAATGAGTGAATTGCTTATATTCTGTGTAGTGGACTCTTCGAAAGACTTAGTGGAAATATAATTTTTGTAAAACAGTAAAAAATGCCAAATAATATATGTTTCAACTTATTTTAAGATCGCGCTTTTCATTATTTTTGGCCGACTAATAACTGGACAGAAGTTTTGCATGTCCCACCTAGTAAGAAAGTACCAACGCCTTAAAATCCTCAGCCATTTTAGACAGCGGGAGTAAATTTGTAACAATGCTAATAATAATAGTAATAATAATAATGAGAAGTGGAAGAAGAATATCTCTGATAATTATTCTAATTTTCCTTCTTCTATGTAGCATGCCTCTTTAGACTTTATATCCAGAGTGATCATGGCTCTCCACAATTTCTTTTATTTTTGAGTTTGAGTTTGAGTTTTGTTTAATGACATATCAACCTCTGTGGGTTATTAAATGCCATAAAAGTGGGGGATTTTAGGTATTTTTTAATGTTTGGTTATAGTGAGAAGGTTGATTTAGTCAAATTTTGATGAAAAATATTTTTGATTTATTTTTGATTTTAGAAAACTGAAGTTGTCGTCTAGTTTGTATTAAAAAATGTATTACTGGTAATAATCTTTTCTTTCAAAAATGTATTGTTGGTAAGATTTGTCATTCAAAAGTGTATATTTTTCTATAAAAGTCTATTTTTGTAATTTCATAGTGTTTTGAACCCAATTTGGGGGTTAAGTATTTGCCCATAGCTGAGAGCCTAACAGATGCTACCACTCCGGGTCAGGGTGGATCTGGGAACAACAGCAATTAATAGGTGGTTTCATGCTCCCCAAAACCTCCTAATCAGAGGCCTTGCTACCGGATGCAGTTTATTGTCATACCCAGGACCAGTTATATTTTTGTTGCACTTAATAAAGTGTGAATAATATTGAGAAGTCATGGAAAAAACGAAAAGAATGAAAAATGTCTGCAGAATACTACTACTACTATTATTATCACTACTACTACTACTACTACTAATAATAATAATAATAATAATAATAATAAGAAGAAGAAGAAGAAGAAGAAGAAAAAGAAATGATGGGTGTTGAATATTACTATTTCTACTGCTATTACTCCTAATTATTATTATTAATAATAATAATAATAATAATAATAATAATAATAATAATAATAATACGAAAAAGAAGAAAGGCTGAAATCAAAGATAGTTAATGAATACTATTACTAATAATAATATTAATAGACACGAAATACGGATCAAGGTGAGACAGTGATTCGTATAAGTTCATTCAAGTTGGATCACATGCATTGCAAAAATAGACACAATTATTTGGGAAGACTGAAAAACTACAAACTGTGCAAACGACCGAAATAGGACTGTGTGAAACTAGGGTATATGCACAAAACCAAATCTGTTTTTTTTTTAAGAATAAAACACATAGAATTATCAGGAAGTTTGAAATTCAATCGAATCTCGCTACCCAAGCCAGAACACCAGATCCCCTCAAGTGAAAAAAAAGCTTTGATCAGATTTTATCTCCTGTTGTTTAAAAAAATTACACAAATATATGAAGGCAAGTGAAAACCCGAGAAGAATAAAAATGTTTCACATACTGAGTGAGCCTTCCAATAAAATAAAATGTTAAAATACCTGGAAATTCGAAAATGTGGGCAAACGACATTATTACTTTAATTTTCAAAAACACTGCGTGTGCCTTAATTTTGAGATTTCTGTCACTTCTTTTAATAACAAAAATTAATTGTGAGAGGATACAACTGTTAATAAATTGACCAGTAAACGCAAATTCTACTCCATCAGCTTCTTTTCTCGCACTTCCCGCATGTGGAATTCCTTTCCGTATACTTGCTTCCCTGACAGCTACAATCTTCAAGAATTGAAATATAAAATCAATAGCCATTTCCTATCTCACTAACTTGCATCCTCATTCTCATGCTCCTTTCTTCGTCCACTCCACTCTCATCAGTATTCTCATCCTTCTCTTACCCTCTTTCTGACACCCACTCTAACCTGTCACTCTTTCTCATAACTTTCCACTTATGTAACCCCCTGTTCAACAGTGGCAGTAAAATGTCTTGCTTGAGGCGACACGATTACATAAAAAAAATACAACTCCGTCTGGATTTCAGTTTATATAATGTTGGGCGTTCAGGCTACTATTGTTCCAGATACCATTGGGGCGTTGAGGTCGATAACTGCGAACTTAAAGTTATGCATTAAGAAAATAGGGAATAAAATCTAATATACCATCATTTAAGAAACGAGCAGCTGGGGACTACAAGTATTCTACGAAAGGTGCCCTCAATCTGAGGTCACAGAAGAAGAAGAAGAAAAAGAAGAAGAAGAAGAAAAAGAAGAAGAAGAAAAAGAAGAAGAAGAAGAAGAAAAGAAGAAGAAGAAGAAAAAGAAGAAAAAGAAGAAGAAGAAGAAGAAGAAGAAAGGAAGAAAAAGAAGAAGAAGAAGAAGAAGAAGAAAAAGAAGAAGAAGAAAAAGAAGAAGAAGGAGAAGAAGAAGAAGGTACTTTCTTACTGACACGGCAGTCTCTACAATTTGTGATGTATCTTTCAAGATCTTCAAAAAAACTATCAAAATACAAGCATCTTGAAATGGAAATCTCAAAAATGTTGCACATGAGAACATCAATAATTGCGCTTGCATTTTGAAACCTTCGGATTGATTGAAAAAAGGTTCTAACAGACTTATTGAAGAGATTACTGGTAGCACACGCCTTAAAGAAACGCAAAAATTGTACTCACAAGTACATCTGACACTTTACAAAGAACAGTATCCATGTAAAATGCGAGTGATCTCAGTTTTTTATTTGTTTTTTTGTTTTTTATGAAAACGATTCGTATAAAATGTCACGAAGGCATTTCTGACCTTAGATCTCTGGTTGGGACTCGAAAGAAAATGTTTATACAACAGTAATCAAAGAAAAAAATAATGAAAATCTCGTATCAAATTATTAAATTTGCTGTTGTAATTTTCGACGATACAAGAATGGACGGCAAAAGAAAAAAAAATGAAAAGAAACGATTGAAAAATGCCCGGATCTGTCTAGGGAGTTGAAGAAACTGTGGAAAATGGCGGCTGAAGTAATTCCTGGGGTAATGGGTGCATGTGGAAGACAACTTGGAATTTTGATGGAGCGCTTACGGAAAAATCGAACAGACACCGAGATAGTAGACCCCCAGAAAATTGCCATAATTTATTCTGCGAGCATTCTTCGAAAAGTTCTTGAGTTGTGAGGAGCCTTTTTGACATCATGGCCCAAGAACAGAATTTATATTGACACGAAAATAATAATAGTAATAATAATAATAATAATAATAATAATAATAATAATAATAATAATAATATGGAAAAGCTGTAAACAAACACTGGTATGAACATCACCCAGCACCGGTTACAGAAATAGAAGATGTAACCATTCTATGGGATTACACCATCTACACAGACAGAAAAATTGAAGCAAACAGGCCAGACATTATTGTTAAAAACCAGAAGGAGAAAACTTGTCTATTAATTGATATGGCTTGTCCAGCGGATTGTAACATAGCAATCAAGGAATTTGAAAAACTGTAAAAATATAAAGACCTGGAAATTGAAATAGAAAAAATGTGGAAATTGAAAACAAGAGTTGTGCCAGTGATAGTAGGTGCACTTGGAATGATAAAAAATGGAACAAAACAACACATTGAAAGAATCCTGGAAACCCCAGCTTAAGAGATATACAAAAAATTGTCTTATTAAGTACAGCCCACACACTAAGGAAAACTTTATTTATGTAATGCTGGGGATGATAGGAAAGATAGAAAAACATGAAATGGAGCCATAACGACACGCCACTACCTGCCTTAGGTCTCCCCGCAGACTTGGTTGGTAGTGAGACCAAAGCAGAAATCGAAATATGATGAAAAATGACACAATAATAATAATAATTTGTACAACTATCCACGTATAAAGACCTGGAGAATGAAATAGAAAAATATGAAAATTGAAAAAAAGAATTGTACCAGTGATAGTAGGTGCTCTTGAAATGATAAAAAAGGAACAAAACAGCACTTTGAAAGAATCTCTTGAAATCCCAGCTTAAGAAATATACAAAAAAAATGTCTTCATAAGTAATGACCACACACTAAGAGGATTTTTTCCATGTAGCGCTAGTGATGTTATGGGAGATAGAAAAACAAATGAAATTTAGCCAGAAAAACACACCACTACCTGACTTAGGTCTTAGGTAGGTAGTGTAACCATAGCAGGAATAGAAATATGATGAAAATGATATAAAAGTATTATCATTAATAATAATAATAATAATAATAATAATATGAACCCATTACAAGTTAAATAGCAGTGCAGATAGTTCTCTTATGTCATGGTTGCCACCCAGTCTAAAAAAAAGACAACTCAATTTTAAAACAATGTGGAAAACGAAGTAATAATACGTCCCGAATATCTTCGCAAGATTACTCACGATTATATATTTTATAAAACAAGTTCTGGAGAATGATGTCATTTATATCCAAATTAAAGCAAAATTATAACAGGAAGGTGATAGTTGGGCCAATCATTATAGGAGCACTAGGAACGCTTTCCAAATGGATATAGAAGTAGCAAAAAAGTAAATTCCGAAATAGAATCGATACAATTCGCACAATTGAGCGGCTGAAAACAACGGTAATACGATGTTACCAGAGAATGCTTGTATATTAGAGAGGCTTGTTTAATGTACACGTCAAATTAGAACTTCGTAATACGTAAAATGAAAAACAAAGCAAAAAGTAGGTGTCGTGTCATACTAATAAACTTGAGTCCAAAAATGGCTCTGAAAGACTTTTCAATGAAATGAAAGAATTAGGACTGAAGACTGTTGCAACAGTCAAGGATTTTCAGAACAGGAAGAAATATATTCCCTTCAATGAAAGCACTGGCTAATTCAAACATCTGCATACAAATACAAATAGCACTAACACCATTTTTCTAAGGATCTATTTTACATAACTTAGATATCGTTCAATATAGTTCGTATTGGCCACCCAGTTAGAATCGAACTCAGCCGGAACTGATCTAGCGGGGAAGCTTGTTGACTATTATAGCATGTCTAATTCATAATTGTTGTGGATTCCGGGTGAGGAACCGCACAAAATAATGAACAACAAAAACAGATATTGAGATAGAAAAGTAGATTATATTGAACGTAATATACAAACTTGAACGCAGGTTAGTAAATCCAGGAATACTATTAGTAAGAAATAAATATATACAAGTCTTGAAGTGAAGTCGTTGGAAATAGTATATCCGTGTATATTATTCTAGCTGAGAGGAGCTCAGAGCAATTCTAACTTCTGATGCGGTAATCTCTGGGTAACTTCGGTATCTCCCGGTAACTTACGTATCAGTTCCAGTACTCTCTGATAACTCGCACGGATCTTTACGATTTCTCTTTACGATTTCTTTCTTTCTCTCTCTCTTTACGATCTCTCTCTCTCTCTCTCTCTCTCTCTCTCTCTCTCTCTCTCTCTCTCTGCGGCAGCAACTGCTGTTCTCTCTATGGCAGAAGTATATGTACACTCAATCGAATCCATTATCATATACAAAAAGGGGAGTTCCCACAACAATAATAATAAAAAATACGATGTGATTAATATGTGTCAATCATTTAAACTATGCTCAATTCTTATTAATTTTTCTCTTTGCCCTGTCCCTTCAGGACGTGGGCGATTATGGCTTTCCTTGTCTCCCTATCCTTAGTAGCTTTTAACACTCTTTCTTTTGCTACCTTGCCCGAACCCCGCTCTACTATCCAACTGCTCAAGCTTATCAAGTATGTTACGCGTTGCTTTCCCCTGTAGTGCTTCCCCTCTATCTGCCTTGTGAGTATCAGATTATCCGGGCCCTCCTTCCTTATTACATATTGCAGGAACTTCAGTTGTTTTTTCCTGGTATTCAGTATCAGTTTCCATTCTCTCCAGAAGCTTGTCGTTGCTCACATGTTCGGTCCATGGTATCTTCAGAATTCTTCTGCAGAACAACATTTCGGCTGCTTCGAGTGTTTTTTTTTAAATCATATCACCCCGAGCAAGGCGGTAACGCCACTGATGTGCGGAGGGCTACGTAAGAGTGAAAAGATTGGAAAAGAGAAAGCCGGAAACCACATCCTAAACAGGGAACAAGGGATGAGCCACTTCACCTGTTCAATAGATGCGTGAACCGGGCGACAGTTTAGTCTATCTACTTCTCGTTCATTTTAGCGGAGATTGTCTACCATTCACTGCAATATTGAAAAACAAACATTACATAACGATTCAGCACTCACTTCTTTGTTTCCAGTGAAAATTTTCTGATTCTCAGTACTCTACCCAGCTTCTGGAATGCATACCAATTGGCCTTCGGATCTCAATATTGCATTTACCGTCCTCTGTTAGAACATTTCCTTTGTATTTAAATTTCAGAACCTGCTTAATTTTAGTAATCCTTGCCTGTATTTGGCATTTTGGGATTCTATTGTTACGATGTGCGTTGTGGTACAGTGGATATCGGCTCGGAACGAGAATCCGGGGAGCCGAGTTCGAATTCCAGTTAAATCCCTTCTATTCACTTACGCGCAAATACTCTTGGGAAAGGTATTAATCCGTCGCTTCCTTCCAGTTATGGGTTAAATAGCAGGACAGATTGGGTTCTATAGCCTTGGTCGGCATTCAGTCTACCGCAGAAAGCAATGGCAACCTACTGCGGGATAATCTTCTGCCCAGTCAGTCATGTCTCTTTCGAGACATGATCGCCCAAGCGTGTATCACGTATGGCACTTAACTGACTGACTGATTGTTACGATAACGGAAGCTGTTACCCGAAGCAAATAAGTGAATATAGAAGGTGTTGGCATGTCATTGAAATATCTCAGCCGTAAATAGGGAAATTGAGTTTGCCATTATACCGTTTTTTCTTTCCTTTTCTTTTTAATTGCTTGATAACTTTCCTTGATTCGATTTACTTGTAATTGTTGCAAAAAGATGAACAGAAACATTTCTTACTCGTAGCAGTACATTTAATTTTATAAAAAGCATACATTCTATCTAAATCATGCAGAAAATATGAACCATAAAAAAAACAACTTGAATATAATCGCCATTTTCTAACCGTACCGTAAAACGATTAATAATAACAATCATGTCTGCTGGATTCTTAAGAGTATGCAGGAGATTTGGTGCGACTAGTTTGCACTTAATAACAATCAACGATTGTAAGAAATAAGCAAAATAATATTAAAGAAATAATAATAATAATAATTGTAAGGATCTTGCTAACACACTGGCTTAGATAAGAATCTCCACAGAATAAGTCATTGTGCGACACCATAATAATAATAATAATAATAATAATAATAATAATAAAAATAATAATAGAAAAATAATAGAATAATAATAATACAAATAATAATAATAATAATAATAATAATAAAAATAGAAAAAACATGAAATGGGGCCATAACAACACGCCACGACCTGCCTTAGGTCTCCCCGCAGACTTGGTTGGTAGTGAGACCAAAGCAGAAATCGAAATATGATGAAGAATGAGATAATAATAATAATAATAATAATAATAATAATAATAATAATATAAACATCACTCAGCACCTGTTACAGAAATATATATCACCTTTCAATGGGATTTCAACATCTACACAGACAGGAAAATTGAAGCAAATAGGTCGGTCATTATTGTGAAAAACCAAAAAGAAACAAAACTTGATACTAAATGATAAGGCATGTCCAGCAAATTGGAACATAGCAACCAAGAAATTTGAAAAATTGTCAAAATATAAAGACCTGGAAATTGAAATAGAAAAAAAAAAGATGAAAATTGAAAACAAGAATGGTACTATTGATAGAAGGTGCGTTTGGAATGATAAAAAAGGAACAAAATAAAACATTGAAAGAATCCCTGGAAACCCCAGCTTAGGAGATATACAAAAATTGTCTTATTAAGAGCAGCTTGCGTACTAAGGAGAACTTTGTCCATGTAACGCTAGTGATGTTATGGGAGATAGAAAAACAAATGAAATGTCGCAAGAACAACACACCAATAACTGCCATAGGTCTTTCTGCAAACTTGGTACGTAGTGTGCCCATAGCAGAAATCGAATTATGATGAAAATGACGCAATAATAATAATAATAATAGTAATAATAATAATAATAATAATAATAATAAACAAAACGATTAACGTAAGACTTTCAGGATTTTCATCTCTTAAGAGAAAGGCGCGATTTAAGGAAAGAAAAATAAAACATAAAACAGTGGTTGACAATGTAAATATTTCGACATATTTGACATTATCAAAAACTGTTTTCTGTAAATCATGTTACTTTCTTAAATGCTAATAATAATAATAATAATAATAATAATAATAATAATCGTTTATATTATTAAATGCAGCTAAAATAATTAAATATTACAATACAAATATGTATACGAAATATAGAAGAATAAATGAAACCTCAAATTATGAATATTTCCCCAGCATATATATATATATATATATATATATATGAACATTAATGTGGCGATGTATGTCATTTACCTGAGTAGAGTTATACTAACTTCAAAGTATTGGGAAAAAAACATTGTGATATCCACACACCTCAGGTTTTTTTTTCTTCATCTGCTATATATATATATATACATGAGGTGTAAATAAATGAAGAAACAGTAAGAAAAAGTGTATTTGAGATTTAATTTATTTTTCCATATTTTACACGCGCTGGCCTTATAAACTGATATGAAAGTACTCGCACACATGCACACACACAGAGGAGCTTGCGTGTGTGTATGTACATATACTGATAAACTTTACTGTACTGAATTGATGAAGAAGTACATATGTATTTGTCTATATATATTAGTCATACACATACAAGCCTGTTTCGTTGTATCACAGCTCATCAGTGGGACTAGACACATCCACTTGCTTCTGGCCGTAATCGGGACTCAACCAATTTGGTGTCAATCGTAGCCGCTACCCGCTAAACCATAGGCGCAAGGAATCAGAGAAGGGAAATTTTAACGTTGTATATAAGCAGTGTATACACACGCCAGTCACCGGAAGAACTCAATTCATTCCTGAAGAGTAATGCATATATTGCAGAAGTAGAAACTGTTTTTAAAATTTTATTCTCTAGGGAGCTTAATCGTAATGAGAGCATAATATATATATATATATATATATATATATATACTGATATCAACTTTAAGTGAAGACAGTTGGTTTCATGATTGAACGTAATCATCAGGTCATCTTTAGTTCGTCAGTGTTCACACTTACTCTATATGCACACACTCTATCCTGGATGTTGAACACCCACTACCCAATAAAAATGTCAGTTCAGTGGCATAAGTGATACACGCTTGGGAGATCATTCCTCTAAAGAGACATGAAGGACTGGGTAGAATATATTCTTGCATTAGTTTGCCATTACTTTCTGCGGTAGACTGGTTGCCAACCAAGACTACAGAACACAAACTGAAAAATTATTTGGCCTAAATGGAAGCACATATTAATGACTTTCCAAGGTTATTTGTGCGTAAGTGAATGCAACGAATTCAACTGCAATTCGAAATCGGCTCTTCGATTTTATCATTCCGAGCCGATATCCACTGCACCACAATTAGTCAGTTAAGTACCTTACGTGAAATACGCTTTGGCCGATCATATCTCGAAAAAACATGACTGACTAGGCAGAAGATTATCCCGCAGTAGGTTGCCATTGCTTTCTACAGTAGACTGGTTGCCGACCAAGGCTATAGAACCAAATATGTCCTAATATTTAACCCATAACTGGAGGAAAGAGACGGATTAATACCATTTCTAAGGGTATTTGTGCGTAAGTGAATGCAAAGTATCCAACTGGAACTCGAACTCGGCTCCTCGATTTGTCGTTTCGAGTCGAAACAACGCACATTAAAACGATATTTTGTTTCTCTTTCTCTCTCTCACTCTCTCTCTCTCTCTCCACACACACATACATATGTGTGTATCTGTGTGTTTGTGCGTCCGCATTTTTTATAAATTCATGAGGATAGCTCCAAATCTTAATGTGTATGTTATTAATGTACAAATGAATTAAACGTGAAAGGAATCCTTGTATATATATATATATATATATATATATATATATATATATATATATATATATATATATATATATATATATATATATATATACATATATATATATATATAAATATTTATATATATATATATATATTGTGTGTATTTTGGCAGCATTTTTTCATTAATGCAGGTTTCATTGAATAATATAGACAAGTTTGTCTATTAATTTTGTGTAGGATCCGTTCATACCGTCTGATATACTTGATGGTGATGTCATTAAAAGACAACAAAAAATCACAGTATTTGTTGAATTTTTTATCAGGTCTAAGCTTTCGGCTCACATAAGCCATTATCAAAGAGTAAATAATAACACACAGTAAACATAGAACATTTAAGCTATTAACAATAAAGATAATTGAATTGAAAATATAAGTCCATCCCTACCGTGGCGGATGGCCGTTAATAGCTTAAATGTTAATATGTTAATAGCTTAAATGTTCTATGTTTACTGTGTGTTATTATTTACTCTTTGATAATGGCTTATGTGAGCCGAAAGCTTAGACCTGATAAAAAATTCAACAAATACTGTGATTTTTTGTTGTCTTTTAATGACATCACCATCAAGTATATCAGACGGTATGAACGGATCCTACACAAAATTAATAGACAAACTTGTCTATATTATTCAATGAAACCTGCATTAATATATATATATATATATATATATATATATATATAATGACATTTTATATCTATTCCATTTTGTATCATTTTGTAAGGACTGTACAAAGTATTAATGTCTAAATAAATATCTAGTTGTCTTGCGACGATGTCTCTTTTTTTTTTTGCTGAATATAATTTCTATTTTTTATTTTTATTAACAGAGTTTTGCACATTGTGACCCGCTTAAAACACATTGCATCCCTCCTATACACGAATGTGCGTGTATATTGTGTTGGCATTTTTTCGTGTGGGTGTATTAGAGTGTGTGGCATGCAAGCGCCTTCCAGTGGTGCATATATTTACGCATTGATACATATATCTATCTTCGAATGTACATAATTGTGCAACTCCTGAACATCACAGAAGATAAAGTCAATTACATTTATTAAGAAGCACTCAGAAAAATTGACATGATTATTTGTACTTATAAACCACTGGGCGCACAACCACACACACATACAAACGCACGCGTGCACACACTCACATATATATATATATATATATATATATATATATATATATATATATATATATATATATACATAATTTGCATCGCTCTAATAATATGTAAAATCAAAAAGAAAATAAGCATATATTAAAATGGTCAGATTTATACAAGGTTTACTCATTTATATTGAACGTATGTAATTAGATATGTGATCGATTATTATAAAAATATTTATCTCTGTTGATATACGTATATTCATCCTTATCTATGTGATGATATATTCTCTTATATAGAGTGAAGCATAATACGTTTTCAGATATCTGAAGGCTGCGTATTTAAGTGATTTTCAATTAGATATTTTCGTGTTTGTAGATTATCCATGAAATAAAAAAATGCACAATCCTTCAACCATACCATTCTCATATCCCTCTTCCTCTTTCTCTATGTCTCTGTCTGTCTGTCTGTCTCACTCTCTCTCTCTCTCTCTATATATATATATATATATGTGTGTGTGTGTGTGTGTGTGTGTGTGTGTCTGTATGCGTGTGTGTGTCTGTATGTGTGTGTGCGTGTGATCTATGTAACCAATTTCTCAAAATTTTTGATTTCGTTTATAAGACATGATAATAAGGAATTTTTGCAAGTTGGGCCCAAAACATTTGCCTTATCCACCATGTATATATATATATATATATATATATATATATATATATATATATATATTAAAAGAAAGAAAGAGAAAGAGAAAGAAAAATAGTGCGGCAGAAATACCCCAGCAGACTGATAAAATATTATTTAGATCAAGACAAAATTACTATCAATGTCTTACCATTATGTTGGAATTATTTCTCGAGTTATACGTCAGATCTTTCTACCGCACCTTCTCTCTCTCTCTCTCTCTCTCTCTCTCTCTCTCTCTCTCTCTCTATATATATATATATATATATATATATATATATATATAATTGTTTAATACTTAGTTTTTGGTCAGAGTTGGGTTAGACCAGTGCACATTTGTATTAAAATGTGTTCAATACACTTATATTGTAGAACTTTTAAATATTTTCAATTACATTTATCGTAATAACTCGTTTAGAAATGGAATATGATATATATATATATATATATATATATATATATATATATATATATATGGTAGTGCATTTGTGTATTTATCGTGTGAATATATCTTTTAAATGTTTTACAAAATCTAAAATGTAAATGCTTAACACCAAACTTATTCTGAAAAAATATATTCTTACCCTTTTCTGTACTTTCTTTTCATAATATCCTATGAAACCTTTTCATATAACATGCATATATATATATATATATATATATATATATATATATAGAGAGAGAGAGAGAGAGAGAGAGTGATGCGAGCGTGAGAGAGTGAGAGAGACAGAGACAGACCCAAAGACAGAGAGACAAACACAGAGAGGTCGATCCTCGGGTTTTTTTTTCTTTGTGTGTGTGTGTGTGTGTGTGTGTCTAAAATAAAAATGATCAGGCTTGTGTCAAATTGTCTTCGTTTATATTATGTTGTTTATTCTTAAATATTTTACTTTGTTTCAACCGTTTTGGTTTTAATTATAGAAAATGCCCGTACAAATTGAATACTACAAAAAAGCCTTATGAAAACTGAAGTCTTATGGTTTATATAAGTTCAGCACATTTTCGCCGAACTATTTCAAAGCTGTTTTTTTTTTTTTTTATTAATTCAAAGAAATCACTTATCTCATCTGTAGACAAGATTATCGTGATCTTTAGAAAAAAAAGTTTTAATCACAATTATTTTCATTAACAGATAAACAATTTGGCTGAATTCAGAAAATCTCGAAATAAAAAAAAATATTAGAAATAAAAATGATGGAAACGGGCCTAAAATACAAATTAATAACAATTATAAACACTGCTTTATAGCAAAAAAATATAAACTTCGAAAATGTTTTTTAAAATTCAAAGAAAATTCTCACCTCGACTATATACGGTTTATTCGTGAAGTTAAAAGGAAAATATTAAATAGGATTTATATCCGTTAACAGAAAATTGTTTACAGATTTCAGAAAATACCGAATTTAAACAAAAACGATTTGAATGAATAATATCTTTAAATTTACTAAATATCAAATTAAATTTTAATTAGATTTTTCACATCAGGATAAAATGTCCATCATTATTAATAAACTATCCATTTTTACATTAATATATATATTCATTTTAATATAGATTTCTCTGAAAGAATCAATCAAGATATCTATATATATATATATTTTCTCAACACTTTTACAAATCATTTGACACATTTCTACATTAATTTAATAAAATTTATCAGAAATTGCTCATTTCTTTTAAGAAATTTTTTTTAATTTATTTTTTTTTTAATCGGTATCACCCGAAGTAAGGCAATAAATCCACTAAAACACAAGGGGGTTAAAGAATGTAAAAAAAATTAGAAACATAAATATTATCAGTAAGCAGAAAAAGAAAAGAGTAATCAGGTGGACAGCAGATAGCGATTAAAATTGCATTTAAATTTCTACAGATTAAAGTTGGCTGGAAAGCATGGAACCGGAAGGAAGTTCCGAAAGCGAAATGCCCGAGAAAAAAAAAAATAAACAAAAACTGTTAGCATAGAATTTATGGCTATATTATGCCAGCTCAACACTAAATTGATGTGATCTCGATGCTAGTTTCGCAATGCGCTTAAATTCATAAACTTTAGCCACCAAAGCGAAAAGCTTATTCGAACAAGTACCATGAAAATATTTATAATAAAAAAAGCACAGAAAGGCAAGCTTAAGGCGGTGGGTAAGTGACTGAAGCCGATACGTCTGATTTTCGATTTGAGCTTGGAAACAAAGACCTTTTACTAAACAAGATTAATGCCAACATTTATTGTTCACTGTCATATGCACTTTATATACACTACCGGCCATAATTATGAGACAAACCCATATTAGGACATATTGGGTTCTATAGCCTTGGTCGGCAACCAGTCTACTGTAGAAAGCAATGGCAAATGATGTATTTCATAATATTTTTTTGTATTTATTGCCAAATGAAAATAGAATGGTTATTTTTTTATTACTACTTTGCAAAATTCTACAAGGCAAGGAAGCAAGGATGAACTCGTCCGAATCACCCTAAAGTTTCTTCATTTTTTTCATTGATGAAACTACAATATAGGTAATTATTAAATATCTACAAATTCATTGGATGCACATGTTATTGTGCAGTATTAACAAAAGAACCATTCTATTTTCATTTGCAATTATTCACTTTGCAATAAATACTAAAAAATAGTATGAAATACATAATTTTTTTTAAACACTGGGGTCGCCTAATAATTATGGCCGGTAGTGTATTTATCAAAGCAAATTCTTCCTTAGAGGACGAAACACGTAGTTTAAGATAAGTTTTCTTTTTGTCTGTATTAATGTTGTCTATTTATTTATATAATCTATCCGAAACGCTTACACACACACACACACACACACACACACACACACACACACACACACACACACACACACACGCATGTAGAATATGTATTTAGGCAGCAGTCCCTCTTGTATACAAGTTTCGTTAAAAATAACAGACAAGGTACTATGAATAAAAGAGGAATTGCTGCTTAAATAAACAACTTTTAAATTACCTGGTAGCCAACAAGGGAAGAAACACTACAACATTTAAGAAACCCCTGTTTTACGACAAATAACAACAGCTACAAATGAAATCCAACATTTAAATAATGAAATCCAACAATCTACCGTGAAGTGACTGCAAATCAAATATTATAAAAAAATTAACCACAGCACCTTGTTTATCATCTTTAAAAAACATGCACACACACACACACACACACACACATATATATATATATATATATATATATATATATATATATATTACGGGAAATGTAAAATAAATTCCGATAATGTGAGATCAAAAAATAAAATAAATATTTGAGAAACAGTAAAATATGCATTTATTGTGGGCGCGGGGGTGGGTAGCCAACATTATAATATTTCGGTTGTTATAACCATCATCAGGGTTTATATTTTTAATAATGTTAATTTTTTTCTGTACATACATAGTTTTCTGAAATTCTTTCTAACGGTCTAAAAATATTAATTTTTTTATCACATTCCTAAATTCATTCACAGGCCGTAACACCAAAAACTTCCCAAAAGATTAGTAATATTGATAATAATAATAATAAGAAGAATAAAGCTACACTTCAAACAGAATTTCACGGTTTCTCACCCCTTTTTCACACACGCAGACACACACACAAACATACCTATATATATATATATATATATATATATATATATATATATATATATATAAAGAATTGATAGATTTTATATTTTGTTCTGATAATTTATTATTAATCTTAACGCGTTTTTGTAGATACACGAATTTGTGTAGATGCCCTGTTTAGTTTATTTCATTATTAACATAAACAATGTGAACTATATAGTAGTGTTCGAAATTGCGTGCCGTTTCGTAGGTGAAACCACTGTCTACTCAGCCACAGAGAATGTCACATTCCAGCAGAAACCAAATGTTACTTTGCTTATATTTTGTAGACAATATAAAAGTCAACTTTTGAGTAATTCTGAACGTATTGTGCATTCTTTAAAAGGATATTTGAACTGGAGAGCAGATGCTTCGTTAATAAGATATCGAATATGTAGATCTGTAGGTGTTATTCACACTGCTTGAAATTGGTAAAAAAATAAAACAGTGCGCGTTTATTCAAAATCGAGTATCCCAAAAATGTTCACATTATATATATATATATATATATAAACACTACCGGCCATCATTGTTAGGCTACCCCAGTTTTTTCAAAAATTGATTTATTTCATTTTATTTTAGTATTTATTACCAAGTGGATAATTCTAAATGAAAATAGAAGTGTTCTTTGTTAATACTGCTCAATAACATGTGCATCAAATGAACTGTTCTGGTGTCCAGTTTCTGTGTTCTCTTTCTCAAGCTAATCTCTTCTTCTTATTGGCTAACCGAAGGAAAGGCGTCTTGGATGCCTTGTAAAACTTTGAAAAGTAATAATAACAAAAGAACCATTCTATTTTCACTTAGAGTTATCCACTTGACAATAAATACAAAAAATTGTAAGAAATACATCATTTTCTTTTAAAAACTGGGTCACCTAATAATTATAACCGGTAGTCTACATATACTTATTTTTGGTCATAATTAAATTAGGCCAATACACACACACACACACACACACACACACACACACACACACACACATATGTATATATATATATATATATATATATATATATATATAGGAAAAACTACTAAAAAGTTGTAAGTTTAAAAATGTATTTTTTGACAGTATTTATTTCTATTATTATATGTATATATATATATATATATATATATATTTGATATTTCAGACCTATATTAGTTCTACATACTCACGCAGAAAGAAAGAAAAATACTGGATTTTAAAATTAAATACATATAGGCTAGGGTTAAATAGGGACTTAGGTGTTTTGAATCTTTATAAATATTTCAATAGTTAAATATTTTTTAGATACACTTTAAAATATTTTCTTTAAAACAACATTTAAAAGTATTATTAGAGACAGGTTTACGTTTATAAATATTAAAAAAACTTTATCGCTTTCTACGTCACGTGATGTAAACATCTCTCGACGAACGTTTCTAGTTTAAATTTTAAAATCATTTGTTTCTGATGAAAGTCCAAGGCCGGTCTGAAATATCAAATATATATATATAATAATAGAAATAAATAAATACTGTAAAAATAAATACATTTTTAAACTTAAAACTTTTTAGTAGTTTTTCCTATACATATTAAGACAGTATACGTGGATCATCATTATGCTATATATATATATACGTTTCCCGATAGTTTCTCAAGTGCTTTAACATATCTCTTGGTTGGGTAGTTTTGGTTTTGAATCCTTTTGTGGTAATTATTACCTGCACAAAGCCTTTGTCAAATATGTGTCCTTCATTTTTTGTTCTTAACTATTGTGTCATTTATGTAAGCTCGTTTAAAGTCAGTAATGAAAGTGAGTCCCAAGCTGAGGGTTTCAGGCTTTGGTTTTAAAATCGGCGAAGAGTGTAGATTTTGTATAATGTCTTGGGGGTCTTATGATTTCAGTATCAACGAGTGTTTTTATAGACAAAAATTTAGACTACCGATGGGCTCAGCGCTTAGTCAAGAACTGGCATGCCTCCTAGAATTTTATAATCTGACTAACTTTTCAGCGCATTTTCATATACATATATATAACTTCTGAGAAATATCTCATTTTACAAACACGGTCATAACACATTTCATAAGCATTATTAATAAAAGAAAAAGCGCGATATTCAATAATATCAACTAGAAACATGGCCGCTATGTGGTAACTGTGTTTGGAAAATATAACATTCCTGAGCATTTTAATAAAAAAAAGTCAGCAGTGAATATATATATATATATATATATATATATATATATATATATATATATAATCTGTTTCTTCTCGTTTGGTAGATCTATGAGTTCCATGAAAGGCGTAATTGTCATGTACGTACGTACGAAAAACTATGCATTGTCTTCATCTGGGTTTTCCGGAATAAAAATAGGAGATTCGAGTTTATTCATTAAATCCACTGGAAAAAGATGCTCTATTCCTTCCCCAACAACAGGTTAATTAAAATGACATGTATCTGCATAAATCATTCTAATTCCCATAAAGAATGTTTATATTATATTCTCTACAAAAAAAAATATATGCATACAGCCTAATATATGTTTCGTCTGTTAATCGACAGACGGATGATAAGTTGTAAAACAAATCAATCTTTTTATTTCGTTTTCTTATATATATATATATATATATATATATATATATATATATATATCTTTAAAGAAATTAGACGTCATAATTATTCCAACCCGAGGAACCTTTCGGCCAACACTTGTCAAGGGCTATGTTGGCTTTATTACAAAGGGTCAAAAATAGAGGACAAAAACAATGGAAAAACTTACAATACTGGGGAAAGATGGAACTCGATTAAAAAGAAACTTCATTCAATAAATATTAAAATGTAAGTGGGGCGTAAATATACAATTCCAAAAGAGTGAAATAAAAAAGAAAAATTGTTACACTCACAAACACTCCAGTAATTGTAAGGAGCGAAGGAAACGCTCTTTTTGCCTGCACAGGCTCGGCTGCTGGAGTTTCAGACAAATAGCCTCCAAAAGATGATATGCCGTTTGAGCACTGTGCAGAACAGTGAACCAATTGTCCTCATACGAAGAGTCATATGCTTGACTGTCCAACAGATGTTGGCCAATGACTGAATCCAGAACAGCTTGGGTTGTTCTTATAGGTCTGAGAGGGTTACCCAAACGTATATTAGCGGGGACGTGTTGTGTAACCTGCGTCTCCAACCTCAGACTGGTTCGTCCTATATATACCGCATCGCAGCGGCATTTAAATCTATAAACAACAGAAATTCTTCAAAAATAGGACAACCTATCTTTACTTAAGTATGGAAACACAGGTCTTGTTTGAAAAACAACACGTAACTGAACCGAACATCTGGACATTCAGGCATGTGCCTCTTCGTATGAGGACAATTGGTTCACTGTTCTGCACAGTGCTCGAACGGCATATAATCTTCGTGTTTTGGAGGCTATTTGCCTTAAACTCCAGCAGCCGAGCCTGTGCAGACAGAAAGAGCGTTTCCTTCGCTCCTTACAATTACTGGAGGGATTGTGAGTGTAACAGCTTTTCTTGTTTACTTCACTCTTGTGGAATTGTATGTTTACACCCCCCTTACATTTTAATATTTATTCATTAAAGTTTATTTTCAAACGAGTTCCATCTTTCCCCAGTATTGTAAGTAATCCTTTGTTTTTGTCCTCTATTTGACCCTTTGTAATAAAGCCAGCGTAGCCCTTGACAAGTGTTGGCCGAAAGGTTCCTCGGGTTGGTATAATTATGACGTCTATTTTGTTTCAAGCTATTAATCTATTCTGCGGGTACAAATTTTCGTTTATATATATATATATATATATATATATATATGCTGTTTCTGTCCTTTCTTTATTTCTATTTTTCTTCTTCTTCTCCTAATTGTTCTTGGACATGAGATTAATTAATATTTGCCGTTTTAGCGACATCATTTCTTAATTATTGCTCCCCAGGCAATGCGAAGAAGACGCAGAGGCTTGTTGAAAAAGAAAGAAACCAAGAAAATGTTATTAGGAGGAAAGAACAAATTTTTGAAGATTGTAGTTGGCAGGAAAATAAGAAATACTTTCATGCGAGATAGAAATTCATATTACTTGAAGTATTTTATGCCCATGTCTTACGATAAATCTCTTTAAGTCTAAGATGATCACAGCATCATTTTATTTTCTAAACAATGCGTTAGCATGGCCTTTTTTGTCTTTCTTCTAGACTAGTAGCAAACCAAGGTTAAAAAGTTCAATTTTTATCTTTCTGTGTAATTATTACTGATGGCTAGAGAAAAGATGCATTCATCTAATTCTCAATAGCATCAGTTCAAAGCGAATAAAAATGCAGTCTTAGCCGGTATTTGAACTCGGCTCGACAGTTCCATTTTATGATCTATTAACCGTCAATTTCATATAAAAAATAGTAACACGAAAATTCGTTTTTCTCCCCTCCTATCCTGCACCGAATCACATTAATTTTCGAATGTAATTCTGTTGTGTTCAGAAGGATTTGCTTCTTTTTTATATTACATAAATCTTTCGCCGAATAAGAGTCTCAGACGTCCTTAATCAAAAGCCCATCTATATGTTCCATCCATTGCTGACAAAACAACAACAAAAAAAAAACAAAAAAAAAAACGCCGATCTGCCTAGAGATTAAAATCGATATAAATGTTAGGTCGGACTTATTATGTGAGAAACGGTCTCCTATTTCCGACGAGGTCCTTTCAACTTGGAGGACGGGTTTTCTGTATCCTGATTATTTTCATGTTAGACTAAATTTATTTGTGTGGTTCTGGTTAATACTTAGTAATTTAATCGGTCGGCTGAATTGAAACTATCTTCATGAATCCGATATCTTCATGAAGCCTCTGAATAAAAGGCAAATTTATATGCAAGCGAATCTGTTGAAGAAGGCCGAAAATGCCTCAGCCAGATGTTCGGGAATAAAAGATGTATTATTAGCATATTAAATTGAAGAACATGAGGAATTCAAATTTTTTTAAAATTTTTTATCATTCCCATAATGCAAAAGATTATTTTTCAAAATGGATGAAAGGCGTAACATCTAAATCAGGTATGATTGAAGGCGGGAAAGAAAAGGAAAATAAACGAGAAAGAAAGAAAGAAAGAAAGAAGATTTATACATATGGTAGCAAATGGGATAAAAGAATGTTTAGCCACTTTGAAGAGCAGGAAACGAAATCCCAAAATGAAAGTAAGAAAGAAGAAAGAAAGAACAAGAAAGAAAAAGAGAAAACAAAACGAGCAAGTAAGTACTAAAGAAAAAAGAAAGAAATAAAGGTTGATGGAGATAAAGAAAATATGTAAGATAAATGGAGAAACAAAAGCCAAGAAATAAAAATAAACGAAAAATGAGGAAGAAAAGGCAACAAAACTAAGAGAAATTTAAAAAAAGCTTTATATAATTTGTAGAAGAAATAAATAAAGAGATTTTTTAGGGGAGAAAACAAAAGTCTAATAAGAAAGAAAGAAAGAAAGAAAGAAAGAAAGAAAGAAAGATGGTTAATACTTTTTTCTCAAATAAGAAAGGAAAGCTTGGGAATAATGTTAAAAAGAAAAAGAATGAATGAAAGAAAATGTAAGCGAACTTAATAAATTGACAGACCGAAATAGCAAAATTCTAGAAAGAAAGAAAGAAAGAAAGAAAGAAAGAAAGAAAGAAGGTCAATACATTTTTCTCGAGGAAGAAATGAAAGCTTAGGAATAATGATAAAAAGAAAAAGAATGAATGAAAGAAAGAAAATGTAAGCGAACTGAAGAAATGGAAAGACCGAAATAGCAAAAGTCTAGAAAGAATGAAAAAAGAAAGAAAGAAAGAGGAAAATGTTATCAGCAAAAGAAGAAAAGGTAAATGAGTTTGAAAAGAAAAGAAAGAAATATGAAAAAAAATAGAGCATTGAATAAAACAAGCAAACAAAAAAGAAAAGAATGAAAGAAATAATGATTGAAAGAAAAGAAAGAAAGAAAGAAAGAGTGATATAAAAAACAGATAACTGAACTTAGTAGCAAAGAAAAATTGAAATCGCTAAAAGAAGGATTGACAACAAGAACAAAAAAAGAGGCTTGCAAGAAGAAACGAAAAATTAAAAAGAAAACAAACAAGAAATTCCAAAAGAAAGGTGAAAATAAAGAATATATGAAAGCAGTAGGAATGAGATTAAGCAAGAAAAATGTTATGAGTCTAATCAGTATGAAGTATACGAAAAAGAAAACGAAACATATCAGAGTGGACAAGAGATTTACAATAAATCAGGAGCGAAAGAAGAGAAATACTTGAGACTCTTCTTAACCTGGATAGAAAAAAGACTAAAAGATTTAAAGCAAAAAAAGAGAAAAATGCTAGCTACCTGTTGTGGGATCTCTCCTTTGTATATGATAATGGACTCGACTGGAGTATGTATATACTCCTGCCATAGAGGGCTGCTATAGTGCGTTACAGAGAGATCCGTTAGAGTTATCGGAGAGTATCGGAACTGATACGTAAGTTACCGAGAGATACTAAAGTTACCCAGTGATTACCGCATCGGAAGTCAGACTAACTCTGAGCTCCACTCAGCTAGAGTAATATACACGGATATATACTATTTCCAACAACTTCATTTCAAGACTTGTATATATTTATTTCTTACTAATAGTATTCCTGGATTTACTAACCTGCGTTCAAGTTTGTACTTTACGTTCAAAATAAGCTACTTTTCTATCTGAATACCTGTTTTTGTTGTTCATTATTTTGTGTGGTTCCTCACCCAGAATCCATAGCAATATCCATAACTCCGTACACATAAGAGATGACTACCACCTTCTGACGAAAAGAATTGAAGATACTCTGTCAGCATTTCGAATTATATGACTTCGGCTATCACGGGATTAAGCTAGAGTGAGTTATGTAAAGCTAACTATGACAACTAGAATGCTAGAATAAACCAACAAAAAACAAAGCTGAGATTAAACAAAAGAGAAGCTAGTCTAGGTAATTAAAACATTTACATACGTTTAAAAAAAATGAAAAGAATTACTGATCAGATATTGAAATGCTTGCGCAGAGAATATTTGAAAAGAGAAACTTAATCGCTATATGATTAACCGAAAACAGATTTTATAAAAACGTAATTATAGCTAAGATAGAAATCAATGAAATAGAGGATTAGGCTGAGAAAGAGAGAGATTGAGATAAGATTCTGAGACATACATTAAGAGAATTAACATAAAATAAACACAACTGGGTATGAAAATGTGAAAATTGTGCAAACAAATATTGTTTAGATAGGCCAGTAAATGAAGTATGCACAAACCAGAATTTATCATAGAAACTGAAAAAAAAAAATTAAAGAAATTCAAATTTCAAGTACTTTATAATCAATGCGAACGCTACAGATCAGGGGTCGGTAACCTACGGCACGCGTGTCACACGAGGCACGCCAAGCAATTTCCAATGGCACGATTTGTTGAACAAAGGAAGTCTTTGAAAGCCAAAGATTTACAAAAGTCTACTGCTATTCTCAGCTGTTGGAAATCCATCTGGAGATTTTTCTTCTTTTTAAAGAAAATTATTTGTGCTCTCATTTTGGCTTCTGGTTCAACTTATTCTTGAGCATATTTTCTCTCATATGAAACAGTGTTAAATCTTCAACAAAAATGTCTAACACCTGAACATTTAGAAAATTTATAAAACTCAAAATAACAAACTATCCTCTCGATATTGAATAATTCGCTAAGACCATGCAATGATAAGTCTCTTACTATTACTAAAATCGTAAAAAAAAAAGATTTAAAACAGTTTATTCTTATTAATGTGGTTTACATATTATTGTGTATAATACTATATAAGAAGTATTGTAAAAGAAATATATTGACCGTTTCTTACACTACCGGTCATCATTATTAATCGGCCACCCCAGTGTTTTAAAAATAATTATGTATTTCATATTATTTTTTAGTATTTATTTCCAAGCGAATAATTGTAAATTAAAATAGAATGTTTTTTGTTAATAGTGCACGATAACATGTGCATCAAATGAATTTATATATATTTAATAATTAACTATATTGCCATTTCATCAATGAATGAAAGAAGAAAATTTTGGGTGATTTAGACGAGTTCATCTGTGCTGCCTTGCCTTGAAAAATTTTGCAAAGTAATAATAACAAAAGAACCATTCTATTTTCATTTGGCAATAAATACTAAAAATAATATGAAATACATCATTTCTTTAAAAAAAACTGGGTTGGCCTAATAATTATGGCCGGTAGTGTACATAAAAATGCGTATACTGTTGGCATACTGAATTAATTGAAAACCCTAAGTCGGCACATAATTAGCAAAAGGTTGCCGACGCCCGCTATAAAGGAAGTTTATCGCTTTCCCAGCACGAAAAAACCTTAAAAATTGTATGAATCTTGTCAGAGGAGGTAAAAGCGATAAAATTTAAATTTTGCACATAATATCTGCGCTCATAATTATCGATGGTGTTGGAGGAGTGCATAATTACAGAAAACAGCTTTTATACTGGGGAGCTTTCTGTAGTAACAAAGTGATATGTTATCTTATGGCATCCAGTTAAAAAAAAAAAACAAGTTGTAAACAAAAAAATTAAACTGCAAACTAAATTCACGCAAGTGAATGCAGTAAGTTGTCTCAAAATGAGAGAGAGAGAGAGAGAGAGAGAGAGTGAGAGAGAGAGTGAGAGAGAGAGAGAGAGAGAGAGAGAGAGAGAGAGAGAGAAATATAGCAGACAATGACAGGAGAGAAACAGCGATAAACTGACATGAACAAATAACATGAGACTTGAACAAAACTGTAACAGCCGACAAAGGGAGGAAATGAAAGAAAGCAAAAAAATAAATAAATAAAAAATAAAAAATCCTAGGACCTAGCCCAAGAAAAGAAAAACATATATCTGATTATGGTCCTGCTTACATTGAACTTCAGGAAAGTCAACGCCAGAAACAAAACTGTATGATTTAGAATTTAAAAAATAATTTCGATTCTCAAAAGAATACATTTGCTGGTGTCTGCAAAGATATCAACTAAAATGTTGTCAACCAGTATCCAGCGGTAGTAAGGTTAAATTGATTAATCTAGCGATATATCAACCATTGTTGGACTGTTTAATATCGAATAAAAATAATCGGGTTTATAACCGAGGCTATATGCAAATATAGGTCGGGTTTATGCATGAGTTTCTATGTAAATATAATACTTGTGTCTATATCCAAATATTGTTCGGGCTATTGCAACAGTCAGTCGGTAAAAATTGGTCAGGTATATGACTGAGAGTATATTAATCTGGTTCATATGTTGACTCAATGCGCAAATATTGCTCAAGTTTTTACCTTTCTTTTTAATCTTTTCGCCCCAAGCCAGGCGGTATCGCCACTGATGCGCAGGGGGCTACATAAGAGCAAAAGTTTAGACAAGAGGAGAGTGAAGAGAAAGACGGAATAGTTACAGTAGGTGTTAGCAAAAAAGGCAAGAGAAGGATGGGAACAAAGGTGTGAAGACAGTTGCGAAGGCAGAGAGAAAGAAAAAAGATAGAAAAAGATACACAGTGTGATGTAGAAAGAACTGGAGTCAAGTGGATAAGAGATGGGTATTGACCTTGCATTCAATTCCTAGAGGTTGTATCCCTCAGGAAAGCAAGTATACGGAAGGGAGTTCTACAGGCGGGAAGTGCGAGAAAAGAAGCTGTAGGAGTAGAAGTGTCGGCTGCATTTGGTTGATCTAACTGTAAGTGGGTGGAACCATGTTGCCAGTCTGGTAGTACAAATAAATTCTAGTGGCGGGGGCACCCTTGACTGAGGCTATACGTAAATATTGGTTGGAAATATTCCAGGTAAATAGATAAAGAGCGATCAGCTTTATGCCTGAATGTAAACGCAAAGTTTTTCGGGTTAGTGCAGGAATCTGCAAGCCTACAAGGATCATCATCCTCTACTGACTGTTCCAAGAGAAGCTCTCAAGATATTCTTTTTTCAAAAAAGAAGTTATGTTATGGAACTGGGATAAAAACTGTCATGGCGCTTACTCTGAATCCATCATCAAAATTCAAAATACAAAATGCTGAAATAGTCGGTCGTCGACTTTATCTCGCATCCAAGAATTTAATTTCGTCTTTGCTGATCGCTTTCTTTATGCTGATGGCGTTGAGAGACCAATTCTTGCATGGAAGAGCTCATACCATTGACTGCATAATAATGGTGGTGGAGCATGAGGTCGATTTTGTCGAGTCTTTCTCTCTTGTCATTCTCTATAACCATTTCTTATCAAATCAACCGCGCATGTCGTCTCGAAGAAAGGAATTGCCCTTCTCACCTACTTCAAGCCGCGGGCTTGGTACAATGGTTCTGACAAACACAAGATTGAAACACGGCGCGGTTCCGTGAACCTCTCTGATTGTAGACCATTCGCCCATGTGTGTATCACCCACAACACTTTAGACGACGTTTTTATCTTGTAATAAGAATAATTTCTTCTTTGTTGATTTCTTCCTTTATAATGATAACGTTGATGACTAAATTCGCCGCCAACGTACAGGTTTAGGAGTAAATGGTTCCAATTTCACCAAGTTGTGGAGTTGTTTTCGCACTGAAGGTTATAATCGTGCTATGTCGGTTGCTAATCGACTTAACGCCTCCTAAATGTTAGGAACTTGGTAATCTTCCACTGAAAGCTGACTCCTTAGTATTCGACTAACTGCCGACTAACATCGACTGCTTAGTAGCTCGACTCAAGTTGAATAGAACTCTAAAGAACTCTCTAGAACTTCTAAGAACTCCTATGAACTTCCCAAGAATTTCTCGAGTTAACTTCCTGTTAACTCATATTAATATAGGAGGGAGAGTCCATTATCTGAGGAATAAGTGTGTTTCACCATAACACAACAAAACCTGCTCTCGTCATTGATTCCCTGTCGCAGTTTTGCTTTGCAACAGTTGATTATTAGTTCTTATTTATCGACGTGAAGTCTATCTTTCATTGTGTTACCATGTTAGCAAGCAGCACACCCTCCCCAGCTTTTATTGTCCACTGACCAAACTGAAAATTGAAATACAATGTGGCGCTGATCGGTCAAAAATTAGAGCCAGAGTCAACCACTCTGATCATTAATCATTTGTTACGCGTCGTCGTCGTCGACGGCTTTATCTCGTATCCAAGAATTTCATTTCTTCTTTTCTGGCTGCTTTCTTTATGATGATGGTGTTACTGGATGTGCATTATTGTGGGGCAGCGGATATTGACTTGGAACGCCAAATCGGGGAACCGAATTCAAATTTCAGTTGAATTCCATGCATTCACTTACGCACAAATACCCTTGCGAAAGGTATTAATCCGTCTTTTCCCTCCAGTTATGGGTTAAATAATAGGACAGATTGGGTTCTATAGCCTTGGCTGGCAACCAATCTACCGCAGAAAATAATGACAACCTACTGCAGGATAATCTTCTACCCTGTCAGTCATGTCTCTTTCGAGACATGATCGCCAAAGCGTGTATCACGTATGGCACTTAACTGATTGACTAGATTACCATATAGGTCCCACCTTTTTACCGTTGAAAAATGTAAATTTAATAGCAACTTTTAATCGAACAGTATATTTTCTCGCATTTCCCGCCTGTGGAACTCTCTTCAGTTTACTTTTTTCCCAGATACGTACAATCTCCTAAAATTTAAATGGAACGTCAATTGCCATCTTCTGTCTTCTTCTTGAATCCCGTTGATATTTTATACTTTCTTCAATACATTTTCGACCCGTTTTTTTTTTCTCTTTCTGTCTTGTAACACCGCTGTGTAGTAGTTGCACACTCGCATGAGGATGAAATGATTAGAGAAAAGAAGATGAATTTCCTAGCACTTGAAGAAAGCAGAAGCGTACAACATCCGAAAAGTCGTACAAATGGCAACAAAGATGAGGACAATAGTCCGAATAATGACATTGTCACTACATCTGTTTTGGTTTGTCTTTAAACTCCTCATAGGTTTTCCTCTTGTGTGATTTCCGACATTTTTTATTTTTTTGTATTCTTTTCCGTTTAACTCAACTCGTCCAAAAATTAGTATAAATGACAAAAAAAGCATTCTTTTATTACTTTGGAAAAGTTATCTTAGTAGGTTTGTGAAATTTTCAACAACTCCTTATATTAATTATTCGACGACTTCAATAATTTTGTGCCTCTGCATTTTTCACCCTATATTTGATGACTGCGGCCTTGGCCGAGATAGAACTCACTACACCCTTCCAGTATTCCCTGTGCATTTGGAACCCTGGCCCAGTTTATAGCGAAACTCATAATCTTGTCAAATAACTGAATACTTAATGCTTCGCCAGGGCTACCAAGGGTGTTTTTATTGTGACACCAACACTAGATGGGTTGCCTCCAGGCCCCATCCTGTTATTTAACCCATAACTGGAGGGAAGTGACGGATTATACCTTTCCCAAGGTACCAGAGCTTAAGTGAATGCAGGGTACTCAACTGGAATTCGAACTCAGCTCACCGATTTCTCTTTCCAAGCCGACATCCACTGCACCACAACGCACATCAGTCACTGAACGCTTACAGTGCCTGGACTTCCCCCACACTCCACCCACGTCTATTGAACAGGTAAGAGGCTCATCCCTTGTTCCATGTTTAGGATGTGGTTTCCGGCTTTCTCTTTTCCAATTTTCTCACTATTACGTAGCCCCCTGCACATCAGTGGCGTTACCGCCTTGCTCGGGGTAATACGATTAAAAAAAAAAGTGGTCACCCATCTAAGTACTGACCAGGCTCACGTTGCTTAACTTCGGTGATCGAACGAGAACTGGTGTATTCAACGTGATTTGCTGTGATATTTTAAGGAAATAGAAGTCGTTTTATTGTTTTGAACGCTCTTGGAACGGACAAACAAAATTAAAAAACAATTGTCTCAAAATGGGACTTTGATTCGAAATGAATTGCTTCAGGAAACAGCACTGATTGGAGGATTAGAATTGCGTGAAAGGTTCTGTCAAATTAGAGAAACGAACAAATGATAAAACTAATACACCTGACCGTTAAATTACGACATAAGATCTGCTTAAGAAAATGAAGATAATAATAATAATAATAATAATAATAATAATAATAATAATGAGGCTTTATTCTTGCAGCGCAAGACCAAAGTCTTTTCACTAGGAACTTTCAGGCAAATATTTTACATAATAATGTGGATTCAAAACGCATGTTCTGTGATAAATACCAAGAAACAATAGACCATCTAATCTCAGGATGTTATGTACTTGCCCCAAATGAATATAAAAATCGTCACGATAGAGTGGGGCAATATTTACATTGGACAATGTGCAAACACTATAGAAAAAAATGTAAACAATCACTGGTATGACCATCACCCAGCATCGGTTACAGAAATAAAAGATATCACGATTCTATGGGTTGCACCATCTACACAGAAAGAAGAAAGCAAATAGACCGGACATTATTGTTAAAAACCAGAAAGAGAAAACTTGTCTATTAATTCATATGGCTTGTTCAGCGGATTGTAACATAACCAAGGAATTTGAAAAACAGAAATTCAACTGGAATTCGAACTCGGTTCACCTATTTCTCCTTCCAAACCGATATCCACTGCACCATAAAGCACATCCGTCACTACACGCTTACAGCAGCTGGTATTCCCAAGCGGTCACCCATCTAAGTACTGATCAGGCTCAACTTTGCTTAACTTTGGTGATCGAGCGAGAACCGGTGTATTCAACGTGATAGGCCGTAAGCCAATAATAATAATAATAATAATAACAATAATAATAATAATAATAATAATGATGATGATGATGATGATGATGATGATGATGATGATGAGCGCTACACAACTATTGTGTTCAGATAGTGGAAAGGGAAAGCAATAGAGTAGAAAGTTTCTTTTCGAAACGAGATGAGATTTTCCGCTCTAGAAGAAGAAATGCTGTAATATTATCGCCGTCATTGAAATACGCGCACATAAGAACACGCCGGTTAGAACGTGGAGGCACTCAGCAAGATTGGCCAGCATATAATTACAGAGTTGTTGACGTCAGTAATGATAGTCTTAATGATTACGACAGCCGGGTGCGCACCATTACTACCGCTAATTCATCTCAAAATTCAAACGCATCTTTTTAACGCCATCTTGGCTTGTCCACGAACTTGCCCAGTAAAGAGCCACGTGACCACATTCCTCATTTTTTGTTTCTTTCTCTCTCATATTTTTTTTTACTAAAGAGTAGGAATCAAGGTTGGATATTAAATAAGGAAGGAAAAGGAAGGGGCCAGGAAATTCGCTTTACTTTAAATATCCGTCAAAGAGATGTCGTCTGATTTCTCCATTTCCCTTGCTCGCTCCAATTTTCTGAAGTTATTTCTCTTTTTTTTTTAAATTTTTCTTTTTTTTTTTATTTATTTATGATTTCTTCATTCTTTCTAAGACATACTCACCCCAACACCAAATTCTCGATTTCATATTTTTATTCTTACTTTTTTAGTAGTGGTGGTGGGGTCGAGGCAAAGAGAAAGAATGTCCTTGTGTACACAAAATGGCAGTAGGAGAGATTAAATTATTAAACGTTTTTAGAAAGGGTGATATGCGTTAGTGCGTCTGATGTCATTTGGGTTTAAGACGAAATATGTTTGGCTGAAGGAGTCGGTGGAAAAATGCGATTTTCTTTATAAAATATGGATAGCTGTTTGCAAACACATACATGAAAATGCATATACATTTATAAATGAGTGTGTCGAAATATAAAGTGAAACAAATCTCGTATATTCCTTTCCTACCAAAAAGATCCTAATTTGGTTGCATCTATCAAAATAATCATTGATGTTTACTTATAGCTCATACGAAATCTTACTTAGATTGGAATATGGAAGAGTATATTATTGTACACTTAAGAACTGCATAGAATCTTTTTTATGTCTGTATCTGAAGCAGCTCTTAGAGATTGGCCTTATATTGAATTTTTGACAAATTAATTTTCTATATATGCGAAATGCTGGGCATATTTTTTAATATATTTATGGCAAACTTGGACGTTCCTGCCGGTCAAAATCAAGAAAAAGGTGTTAAAACGACGATTTTTTCATTGAAAAAAGCTATTATTTTAGCTACCTTAGCGCTTCGGAAGTGAATGCTGGACAATATCATCGAAAATGAGGACAAAAATGGAAGCAGCGGAAATGTGGTTCTACGGAAAGAAAACGACAGGACCTCCTACAGAAGGAAGCTGAGGAGAGTGACAAAAAAGGACTACGAATAAACAGCAAGAAAACTGAATGCATTTTCGTCAATATAAAAAAAAACAACCCAAAATGCCTAATACAGGTAGGGGATACTAGAATCAAGCAAGTACAAAAATTTAAATACCTAGGAAGATGGAAAGTGAGACACAGAGTTCCGAAGGCGAGTTGGCACTGCGAAAGACGCGTTTCAAAAGATGAGTAAAGTACTAAGACACAGAAAAATTTCCTAGAAACAAAGAAGAGAGTACTGGATTGCTATGCTATGTCAGTTCTTCAATACGGCAGTGAATACCAGACAATATCAGCAAAGATGAGGACAAAACTGGAAGCAGTGGAAATGTGGTTCTACAGAAGGATGCTGCGGATATCGTGGAAGCAACGATGAGGTGTTGGAAAGAATGGCAACAAAAAGGAAATTAATACTGAGCATCAGGAAGAGACAACTGAAGTTCCTGTGACATGCAATAAGGCAGGAGAGCTTGGAGAACCTGATACTGACTGGCCAGATAGAAGGAAAGAGAGACAGAGGAAGGCAGCAGATAACAAAGTTGCAGGGACTGATCGGATGAATGACAGAACGGGGGTTGCGAAGGGTAACAGGAGCAAACATACTAATAGCCACAAGAGATAGGGAGACGTGGAGAACAATGATCGCCTACGTCCTGAAGGGACAGGGCACATAGAAGAAGAAGAAGAAGAAGAAGAAGAAGAAGAAGAAGAAGAAGAAGCGCTTCGGCAATGCTTGGCTCTTTCTCTGAAGATCCAGTTTGGTGAAACCTTGGTAGGTTCGTTGGCTCTCTAGGTTAGTTATTTACTTAGTTTGCTCTACTTGCGTATTGAGCGCTTTTTGTTTTAAGTTACTCGTCTCGGGTTTTTGTCTTTGGGCTGCGTACTTTGACTGATATTCTGATGCTTAGCTCGTTCTTTTTTATTACCATTTTTTCCTTCCGCGTATGTACTCGGACGGTTTTTCGAAACGAGTATAACAACAAGTTTACATTTATATATATATATATATATATATATATATATATATATATATATATATATAAAACATAGTACACTTAGTATGTAATCCGGGTAAATTCCAAAAGAGACGAACTCGAGAGTTATTTAATTTAACAGAATAATATTTTATAATATTTTATAAAGGATTTTCGATTATTAGCTTGGATGATACATATTTCACCGCTTTGATGTTCTTAACGCGACTCATCAGATCCAAATAGTACAATAGTAGGCAATCGAAATATCACCACTCAAAAAAAAATTCTTCTTTTTTATTTGGTTCTTATATATATATATATATATATATATATATATATATATATATGAGAATAGTTTTTATGTTTGTATATATATATATATATATATATATATATATATATATATATATATATATATATATATATATATATATATATATATATATATGTATATATATATATATATATATATATATATATATATATATATATATATATATATATATATATATATATATATATATATATATATATATATATGAGAATAGTTTTTATGTTTGTATATATATATATATATATATATATATATATATATATATATATATATATATATATATATATATATATATATATATAATATATATAATATATATATATAATATACATATATATATATATATATATATATATATATATATATATATATGAGCATAGTTCTGCCATCCACGCGCTATCAAGTTATACCAGAGATACAATCTAAAAATCACTATCTAAAAATCATAAACTATGGATGTAGGGGGTAAGTATAATAACTATGACCTCTCCCGTCGATTATAGGTATCGAAGTATGTTAGTGGAGGTGTCGAAATTTATTTTATTTAGGCTAGGTTTAAACTGTTTGATGTAGATTGCTTCTAGAATTTTAAAAAATTAAACAAACATAAAATAGTTATTTTAGACAAATTAAGTTACAAATTAATTATTAGGAAATTAAATAAAAGTTTATGACGTCCCCAATATCAAACGATAGAGCTAGAAGGAATAGTGGTTTAAAACGATTACCATATTATATAAATCATTATAGCATAAATAAGAAGAAAGGAAAGAAAACACCTATTTTACGGAATTTTAATTTTGGATCAAATATTAAGAAGTTTATATTTAAATCTAAATTTATGACGATATTTTCTTATAAATTCTTTTCTTAAATTTAAAAACAAATTTTGTTTAGGATATTAAAATGTTTTAATCTTTTTAGACTAAACATAGTGTTAAGTTTTTGGGGGTGCAGGCTGAACTTATTAGTCTCCAACTAACTATTAGAATGAGTCTCTCCGCTTTCATTTCCCGAATCTTCGGGAAAGGGAAGTTTGGAATTTTAGATATGGATTCGAAAAGGAGTGTTTATGGAAGTAGTAAAGTTGTTTAAATTCTTCCGCCGAAATTACAAAGTAAATATAATTATCTCTGTTATTTATGGGGGAAATGTTGACTTGGTAGACCACTTGGGTAGATTTACATTTACCTCCTACGGGACACTTGTTAATGGACCTACAAATACTAGATGATATTAGACCAGTTTTTACATGAGTTCTTTCTAAATTTTTTAAAATTTGTCTTTTAGACTGTCTATATTTTTCATTTTAGTTATACAGTTTCATTTTTTACTTGATTAGTCCATTTGTTTTAGTATTAATGGTGTCTTAGTCATAAATATAATTTAATTTCCTAATAATAATTAATCTAAATTACATTAGATAATGGTTTTATCCCTTCTCATTAGCAATATAATGAAATTACATATATATATAATTTGTAAACGAGTTATTACGCGACCTAGGTTTCTACCATGTGTGATGTCTTTAGGCGATTTGCAATAACTGATTTTACCGTTGACGTAACGGTGTTTTTTTTTTTTTTGGCAGGGAATTTTTGAACCAGCAATTTTTAAAATTACAATACTTTTACAATTCAGTTATTGCAAATCGCCTGAAGACACCACTCATGGTCGAAATCTAGATCGCGTAATAATTCGTTTACAAAAGGAACATATTCAAAATTTCTACAATATAATTGTAGTGAACACTTTTTTTATAAAAATGTGCACTGGTCTAACCTTATCATGACCAGAAACTATGTAATTAAACAATTAATATATATATATATATATATATATATATATATATATATATATATATATATATAAGAAAAATTAAGACAGACGCGTTATTTCAGGGTAATTCGGAAGTATAGTTCTATTTCAGGCGAGCCATCTTCAGCTTCCGTCTTTATTCAACGAAGGATTCTACATGAATGGAATTCACAAAAACCTAACCCGGATAATAAAAAAATAATAAATAAATTAAAAACATATAAGATGATAAGAATATAACTATCGCTCCCCTAAAAAAGAAAATAAGAACAATCCATCCGTTTGTCAAACCCACAGACATTCCTACATAATCATATGTAAAAGTCGCATAGAACCCACACCAGATAACACGTCAAGACGCTAATTCTTCGCCCCTAAACAAAGTTGATGCCGCCTGCCCAGTGGTCAGTGTCGAAGAAAGTTCGAGGGAAGCGGGTGGGTCAGACGAGAAAGAGGGTGTGATAAAGAAAAGAGAAGAAAGGAAAGAAAGGAGAGAGGGAGAAATAGAGCTTTACATCCTTAATTTAAAGGAACCTCATTATTCTATTTAGATTCATTTGTTTGAACTTGTATTTTTTCTTTTTAAAAATGCATTAATATTAAAATTTCCTCGTTAAAAATATAGTTCTCGTAATATTTTTCTCTAAAAATGTCGAACCCACAGACATTCCTACAGTATCATATGTAAAAGTCTCATAGAACGCCTTGAAACATAGTAGTACCAATAAGACCAACAGAAGAAAGAATCCAATTTGGTTCAACCCTCCATTTTGCAGACTATGTAATATAAATATAGGTAAATACTTTTGAAAACTCGTAGATAAACATTTCAGCATGTCTAGTCCCCTTCATAGAATATTTAATAGAAAAACCCTAAAAATAAGCTATTGTTGCACTAGAAATATAGAAAATATAATCAATTCCCACAATAGGTAAACCTTAGCTAGATATAAAAACCAAACTAATAACCGGAAACCTACTACCACTAATCAAGCCAGCTCCAGAGGAACAACCACCAGCCTAGTCAGCCTCAGCCCCACAACTTTGAACCAAAACAACTCTGAGATTGCCAGAAATTCACCAGACATCAATAATACAACTGGACATTGCGATAAAACTATAAAATGCAATTGTAGGATTAAAAATGATTGTCCTATGGGTGGTGAGTGTATGACGGAGGGAGTGGTATATCAGGCCATGATATACCCTAAAGAAAACATAAAGTTAATAAAATACTACATTGGTATTTCGCCAGGGGCTTGGAAACAACGACTATATAACCACACGCACTCATTTTCCAACCCTGAACTGAAACACCAAACAGCCCTGTCGAAGTATCTCTGGTATTTGAAAGACCATAACCTAACCCCCATAATTAAATGGAGCATAGTTAAAAAAATCATACACAGCCACAAATTTCAGAGAGCGCTGTAAGTTATGTCTGGATGAGAAAATAACCATCATCAGACACAAAAACCAGTTGGATCTGTTGAACCTGAGGAAGGAGCTAGTGTTTAAATGTAGACACAGGAGCCGGTTCAAGCTATGTTAATCTTGTAGCCCCCTTTCATTATTGTTTAAATGTAAACCATTGTGATATATGTTAAATGTTTAAATGTAAACCATCGTGATATATGTTAAAAGTTTTTTTTTTATTATTACATATTGTGTTTTTTTCTTTTTTAATGTATTGGTTACATATTTGTTTTTGCTGGTACTTGAGTGTGTATATATATGTATGCGTGTTCGTAAGTGTATATATGTATCTGCGTACGTGGGCATATATGGGTATACGCATGTGTGTATGAAGGAAATTATGCACGCATTTACGTGTGTATATGAGGGGTGAGTGTGCAAAGATAGGTTCCTCTTAGTACTAAATGTATACGGCATTATCATTTTTGTTGTACTGTGAACCAAATAATTGGTAATATTTTTAATTTTTAATTTTTTAATTCTTTAGACTTCAGAATTAAGTTTAAATAGATAAATTTAAATAGAATAATTTGGTTTCTTTTAAATCAAAGTGTAAAACTTTACCTCTATTTCTCTCTCCCTCTCCCCCCTCTCTCTCTCTCTCTCTCTCTAGTCTCCCTCTAGAGCTTTCTCTTCACTGAAAAAATCCAAGGAAACTTGAAAGTGATGATTTGAACTTGTTTAAACCTATTATTATTATTATTGTTTCTGAATAAGTTTCGAATGTGATTAAAACCTAAAGGGCTTTATGAGAAAATTACCTGCAATACATTTCTGTGTAAAGATCTTGCATTCTTTGTCGGAAAAAATATTACGAACAATGTTAGTTTGAAGGTAAACTATGACCAGCAAAACAGTTTTGATGATAAATAATTCCAGCCATATATTACTGCTAAATACTACCAGTAACACACTTTTAGAGAAAAAGTAATACGAGCACTATGAAAAAATATTCCTTGACTAATTTTTAATCTCTTTCTTGTATTAACAAAAACTACAAAATTTATTTTTTAGTCAAATTTAAATGAATTTGTTTTTAAAAACTTTGTTTAAAGCTATAGTTTCTGAATAAGTTCCGAAATTATTCTAAACATAAAGGGCTTTTATTAAAACTTACTCGCAATACATTTCTGGGAAAAAAATTTTTTTCTGTCGAAAAAATATTCCAAACAATACATTTTTGAAGGAAAATGATTACCAGTAATACATTTCTGATGATAATTAATTCCAGCCATACATCACTGTTAAATATTACCGATCATACACTTCCAGAGAAAAAATATTACGAGCACAATATTTTAAACGAGAAAACTTTAATATTAATACATTTGTAAAAAGGAAAAAAATACAAGTTAAAACAAATAAATCTAAATAGAATAATGAGGTTCCTTTAAACTAAAGATGTAAAGCTCTATTTCTCCCTCTCTCCTTTCTTTCCTTTCTTCTCTTTTCTCTATCATTCCCTCTTTCTTTTTTGACCCACCCGCTACCCTCGAACTTTCTCCGACACTGACCTGTGGGTGGTGGGGGGGCGGCATCAACTTTGTTTAGTGGTGATGATTTAGCGTATTAACGTGTTATCTGGTGTGGGTTCTATGCGACTTTTACATATGATACTGTAGGAATGTCTGTGGGTTCGACATTTTTAGAGAAAAATATTACGAAAACTATATTTTTAACAAGGAAATGTTAATATTAATACATTTTTAAAAAGAAAAAATACAAGTTCAAACAAATGAATGTAAATAGAATAGTGAGGTTCCTTTAAATTAAGGATGTAAAGCTCTATTTCTCCCTCTCTCCTTTCTTTCCTTTCTTCTCTTTTCTCTATCATTCCCTCTTTCTCGTCTGAACCACCCGCTTCCCTCGAACTTTCTTCGACACTGACCGCTGGGCAGGCGGCATCAACTTTGTTTAGGGGCGAAGAATTAGCGTCTTGACGTGTTATCTTGTGTGGGTTCTATGCGACTTTTACATATGATTATGTAGGAATGTCTGTGGGTTCGACAAACGGATGGATTGTTCTTATTTTCTTTTTTAGGGGAGCAATAGTTATATTCTCATCATCTTATATGTTTTTATTTAATTTTTTTTTTATTCGCCGGGTTAGGTTTTTGTGAATTCCATTCATGTAGAATCCTTCGTTGAATAAAGACGGAAGCTGAAAATGGCACGCCTGAAATAGAACTATACTTCCGAATTACCAAGAAATAACGCGTCTGTCTTAATTTTTCTTATTTGCTCTATATGTATTTATATGCATATATGTTTAGAGCTCTCGTAGAAAGTTATCCTACCATTATATGTAAAGGATACTCCTTTGGATTCTTCTATGTTCACAGGGCATGTTAATATATATATATATATATATATATATATATATATATGTATGTATTTATGCATAAAATAAAATATTTTTATTTCATAGAATTTTAAAAGTATTAATATTAAAATATAATTAATGTATTATTGCCTTCTTAGATTATTTTATATTTCTATATATTTATTTTTATCTTTATATATTTATATAAATTTATTTATTTTATCATTGTTTATATTTATATTTATTATATGTTTTTAACTTTTTGATTTTTAATTTGAATTTGAATTTTTTTAAATTTTAATTTTATTTTTAATTTAATCTCCTATAATCAATCTCAACTTAAAATTCCTTCAAATAGTTGTTCTTCTTGTTAGCCTTATAGTCTATATATATTACAGAATAACTTCCTGTTCATTTATCTTTTTCATTCCCGAGGTAAATTTTTAACGTAATTTTATTTTGGTATGAACATTATTCGGGCCGATTTTCGATTGTACAAACTAAAAATTATAAGTTACAAACTAAAAATTATAATCTAAAATGATTATAATTTTTAGTTTGTAACTTTGGTAACTTGAGAAGCTGTGGATGTCTGACCGTTTACGTATATATATATATATATATCATCTTTAATTTATTTTCATATATGTATTTAAACTTCTGACAACAATTGGTCAATTGGTAATTTTTCTGTTCCGTCAGACAACTGACAGTTTTCCCCCTTTTTTTATTTATTTATTTATTTTCTTTTTCTTTTTGACTACTCTTATTTCCTTTTTTAAACGCACACACACACTTACACACACGCTCACACGCACACACACACACACACACACACACACACACACACACGTACAAAACCATAAACTTGGTCCCGCTGAAGGAACGAGTGTGAAATCTATTCGTTAAAATGCCCATACGTTTTTGGAAAATTTGAATTGTTTTATATGCAATATATATTTTTCTACCGGCCTGATTATGTACATGAAATTTTGTTATGAAAATGTGTCACTCGGCAGGATTCGAAACAGCGAGCCCGAGCAACATAGAGGAAGCAACCAATTGATTTGGTGCATCTTAGACCGCTTGATCACGAATGATTCCACAGTCTTATCGAAGTTAAATCAAGCCTTATATACACAACTTTCGATTTTTCATAAAGAACCATCTATATATATACAATTTTTAATTACAAACAGAATATCTACTCAAACACGAATATCGTTTAAAAATAATGTTCAAACAAATAGATTATATATATAACGAAACTACTTTCCTTTAATCGGCTGAGGCCTTAATTTTACCGTTCTTTGACATGACTAATACTAACCTCCACGATTTCTTGCTCCTCTGTTCAACGTTTTATGCTGATATTAAGTTGAACTTTTACACTAAATTAATCTCCCAGTATATACACCATCACCGTCTCTGAACGGGAGGCAATTTTTCTTGACAGCATGACACATTTCCTTCCGCCAGAAATTTGGAAAAGGCATGCTGTATAGCTTGACATTCGCGCTAAAAACTCAAATAGGGGCATTTCAGGGTTTTAGCGTCAATCTGAAGATAGTGCAGAGGATTCAGACAGAGTTGGATTAATATAATGGTGATAACAAAAATGTTTGGAGAGATAACTAGTGATGGCGACGTTATGCCTATATTCATCTTCCTACAGGGCACCAGATTCAATAAAGTCTTGTGAGAAGTTAGTGCTTCCCAGGGTCAAGAGAATGGCTGCTGGAAAACCACATCTCTGACAAGGGGACTCTGCACCATGCCACACCATCAGAGAACGCAACTGTCAGACAATTTCTGTGACTACATTACCTCTTACATCTGGCGACCTAACACTCCAGAATGCAACCCCCTTAATTATTATGTGTGAGACACAGTTGAGCGAGATACCCACAGACCGACTTGTAACACCAAAGATGAAGTCGAAGGCAAGGATTATGTCATCATTCATCAACTTAAGCAAGTAGACCGTCCAGAAGAATTGCAGGAGATTCCGAAGTCGTCTGGAGCCCGTGAGTGAGGCCAATGGCGATTTTATTGAATAAATTTTTACTTTTTAGTATTCGAGGATATTTTTATGTAATTTTGGTAAATATTTCTTTTAAAATGTCATGACAGTATTATTTTCATTTTTGCGTAAGTTAGTCGACACGGTGCGATAGATGAATATCTATCGCACTGTGTATATAGAGATATTCTTGGCAGAATCGGAAAAAAGATTGATTCTGACCTGTTATTGCAGTTTTAGTCAATCTCCCATTGCGCTGAGCTTTTCGTATTTTCGCTCTGTGCTTTTCGTATAAATGTAGTCATTCTAGCCGTTCTGCTGAGCGTTTCTCTTTAGTAACCTCACCTTACATGTGCGTTTTGGCGCAGTGGATGTCGGCTCGGAACGAGAAATCGGGGAGTCGAGTTCAAATTCCAGTTAAATTCTTTGCATTCACTTACGTTAAATAACTTTTCCAAAAGTTATTAACCGTCTCTTCCCTCCAGTTATGGGTTAATCAATAGGAAAGATTGGGTTGTCTATCCTTGGTCGGCAACCAGTCTACACAGAAAGTAATGGCAACCTACAGTGGGATAATCTTCTGCCCAGTAAGTCATCTCTCTTTTGAGACATGATCGCCCATAACATGTATAACGTATCGCACTTAACCGACTGACTAAATTGTCACTTGGATCTCATTATTTTACTGTTTTCATTGCTATTTGTAACCGTAAGTTCTTTGCTAAATGTTTCTTCTTACATTTGGAACACTGTCCTAACTTTCTGTGATCTTGTCAACTGCGATTTTAAATGCCAATCGTCATCATCTGTCTCACTGAATACTAGTTTATTTATTATTATTATTAATATTTTTCTTCTTCTATGTGTCCTGTCTTTTCAGGACGTAGGCGATCATGGTTTTCCATGTCTCCCTATCCCTGGTGGCTCTTAGCACGCTTTCTCCTGTTACATCACGCAACACCCGTTCTGTTATCCACCTGCTCAGGCCCTTCAAATATGTCGTCCGCTACTTTCCCCATATCTACTTTTTCTCTCTATCTGTCCTGTTAGTATCAGGTTCTCCAAGCCATTCTTCATCATTGCATGTCCCAGGAAATTCAGCTGTGTTTTCCTGGTGGTCACTATTAATTTCCTTTTCGTTTCCGTCCTTTCTAGAACCTTATAATTGCACACATGCTTGATCTATTTTTCTATAGAACCATATTTCAATTGCTTCAAGTTCTTTCTTCATCTTCGATAATATTATCCAGCATTCACTGCCATATTGAAGAACTGACATCAGATAGCAATCCAGTACTCTCTTCTTTGTTTCTAGTGAAAGTTTCCTGTGTCTTAGTACTTTAATCAGCTTCTGGAACGCGCCCTTCGTCATGCCAATTCGCCTTCGAATCTCTGTGTCGCACTTTTCATCTCCTGTTAGAACATTTCCTAGGTATTTAAATTTTTGTACTTACTTGATTCTAATATCCCCCACCTGTATATGGCATTTTGGGCTGCTCTTTTTGCTGATGACTATGCATTCGTTTTTCTTGTAGTTTATTTGTAGTCCTTTCTTGTCACTCTCTTCATTTAAGTTCTGTAGGATGTCTTGTAGTTTCCTTTCTGTGTTTGCTATCAGCACTGTATCATCTGCGTACCTTAGGTTGTTTAAATTGTGGCTCCGATGACGAATAGTGGCATAACGTCTAGGCTCCTCAGAATAGTCTCGCTGTACAAATTGAATAGATCTGTTGAAAAGACACATACTTGTCTTACGCCATTTTCTACCTTTGTATATCTGCTGAATTTGTTACCTCTCTGTATGCAGGCGGTTATCTACCAGTAGATATTCTTGATTACTCTTATGTCTTTCCCACATATATCCAGGCTGTCGAGATTCTTCTTATTATTTTTATCGCCCCGTCTCTTCTCAATGAAGTTTTCTCAGTTTATTTCATTCTCAGTAATCCGTTTGCGTCTTAGTGGCTTTATCGCCTTGGTGAAATAATAAAAAATATACACACGATGATACTGAAATTTCTAAAACCGACTAAGTTTAACCTAATCTAAAAGGAGAGTTTTAAAATTTTAAACATTTTATATTTAGTTTTCTAGTGGAAGTGTCTTAATAACCCTACATCACGTAAGATGACACATTTATAAAGAGTGACATTGCCGAATCAGACCCCTCGATCCTCAGTGGGGAGATTCTTATTAAGAGTTTGTGTTTGCCATCGATTGTCAAGCCCTTTCATGTAAAGCTACCTTATTTTTATGCATATTTATTATATCTAGGAGAAAATTTTAACGTAAAATATTGTCCGTGGGGAGTAAAGAAAAGTTGAACTTTTCCGTAATGAGGAAAACATTTTTATTACATTTATCGGTTGTAATTATTATTTCTCTTATGTTATTAAAGAATGACCAGAAAGAAATATTTGCATGTTTTGTAAAAACAAGTTCCAAAACAATTTCTTTACAAAAATATATTTTCTAAAATGAAATTCGTACATGTGATCTATTGAAAAAAAGTGGGAAAAATGGTCGGCTTCCTGTACCGCACTAGTAAGTATTTTACGTGATATATTTGACATTTATAAGAGCCAGATCAGCCTAAAAAAAGTGTAATGAGTATTTGCATACTCTTCAAACGTGATATATTTATTCTCAATTTAATTTTAGCCCCTTTCTCCAATGCTAGCTCAATAAATGTTAAAAAAGAATGCCTGAAAATTATCCCGTAATAGGTTGCCAATCATTACCGCGGTAGAATGTTTACCAACAAAGGCTATAGAACCCAGTCTGTCATGTTATTTAACCGATAACTAGAGGGAAGAGACGGATTGATACCTTTCCCAATGGTATTTATGCGTAAGTGAATACAAGAAATTAAACTGGAATTCGAACTCAGCATCCAGATTTGTTGTTCTGAGTCGATAGCCACTGCACAACAACGCATAAAATAGGGTACTCTTGTAATATTTGGGCAGAAAATGCCCAGCCCTTACTTTCCAGTTTCAATAAGATCCCTCCAATTCTATGTAGGTCACAAATTATTTTGCACCCTCTAACGTCTCCTTCACTCTCTCTCTATCTCTCTCTCTCTCTCACACACACACACACGCACACACACACACACACACACACACGCGCGCACACACACACACACACACACACACACACAGACGGGGTGTGGCTAACCTCTCCCTGCATTATCGCTTGAACGAACTACATTTATTCTTTTCGTCACCCTCACGATTAGGAACAGACATGTCACTCACATTGAAAACCCTGTGTTCCGTTGGTGAAAAGTAAGTTTCACTCGTACAGCTCCTTCTCGCTAACTACTGCTCTGTGGAACAAACTTCTAAGAGGTTGTTTTCCTACCATTCAAATCATAACCAGTTCAAGTCTAGGGTTAAACATTATCTTCCACACCTATCTGCATTAACCGTCTTCTAATGTAACCCTCTACCATGAGTGGCGCCAGGCTTTGTGCGGAGTAAAATTTACTATAAAAAATATCCTTCATGCCTTCATAACTTACATATATATAGTTTTAATTTCCCCCACGAGTCGAGCTGAGAAAAAATATCGCTAGCACAATCCATTCTATGTCCTATTTTGTTTATCTCCTGCAATAAACTTGGTCCTGCCGATATATTTAGAGTATTTAAGATTTAATAATTCATGAATTTTGATCAATACAAAGTAGGTGTTTTGGAAAGATTTATCTTGAGTCTTATTTTTTAGAACATTTGGTAGAGGACATTTTCGTTTCCATGATAGATTCAGAGTAGGTGCCATCACTGCTTTCATTCCAATTCCAGGTCAAAGTTTCTGTTTTCGAAAGGTTTATCTTAAATCCCATTTCTTAGAACACTTGGTAGAGAACATTTGCATTTTCATGATAGAGTCAAAGTAGGTGCCATCACTGCTTTCATTCCAATTCCAGATCATAAATTTCTGTTTTGGAAAAGTTTACCTTGAGTCATATTTCTTAGAACATTTGGTAGAGGACATTTTTATTTTCATGATAGATTCAGAGTAGATGCCACCACTGCTTTCATTCCAATTCCAGATCATAGTTTCTGTCCTGAAAAGGTTTATTTTGAGTCCTATTTCTTAGAAGATTTGGTAGAGGTCATTTTTATTTTCATGATAGATTCAGATTAGGTGCCGTCTGTGCTTTCATTCCAATTCCAGATCATAAGTTGAAGTAACGTAATCATTATAATTTGATAAAGTTCTTTTCTCTCTGATTATGTGGCAGAATTTCTAGAAATTTCAAAGAAAGATTGCCCTTGCTAGGTTCTGCAGGCTTCATCTACATGAAGCCTGTTTTAACTATTGATCTGAGAAGTTGTTTTTTACAGCTGACGGCTTACATATTTCTGTGTAATTTGGTGTCAATCTTGATCTGACAAAGATTTTTAGGAATTTGTGGTATTGGGCATAACTAAACCTAGCACATCCTATTCTAGTTTCAATTTCTTTATGATCTATACATTGAAGTATTTCAAGTTTTTGTATTCATCAATTCCACTTCTTGAATTTTTATGATTGATTCAGTGTTGTTGCCATCACTGCTTTCATTCCAATTCCAGATCATTGTTTCTTTTTTAGAAAAGTTTTTCTTGGATCCTATTTCTTAAAAATCATATTATAGGATGTTGTTTTCTTTGTTCAAGATCATTCTTATCCCAAGTCTTAATACCCATATCGTCAGTATAGTCCCCTGCCACTCATTCTGTGCACATTGGCTTCTGAGGGCGGGGAAGCAAGAAGGTAACTAAAAATATTCCCACCTAAGTCAGGACACTCATATAGTTTCCCATAGTACAGATGTCCTGTTTCCGCTTTCTGAATTTCTTCATTAAATTGTCCGAGTGTATTCAAATTTTGGTTAAAACATACCATGTCTTTTGAACTTGGCGAGTTTAATCTCTGTGTCGGCTGATATTGTTCACATTTGTTCACATTTAGTGAACGAAACGGACAAGCTTCACAGGGTGCATATATATATATATATATGTACGCATACGCCAATAGTGAGAGTGTTCTAATTCATTACTGAATGAACGATACGTAGATGTTAGAGTGGCTACTGTATTTGCAAAATCTAATGTATATATATATATATATATATATATATAGCCACTCTAACATCTACGCATCGTTCATTCAGTAATGAATTAGAACACTCTCACTATTGGCGTATGCGTACGTGATATATTACACGCTAAACGTATACGTTCTACCCATAGCTCAGAGGTAGAATCGCCGACTGATGCCACTTCGGTCGGGTTTCAGTCCTGGGTAAAAAAGCAATCGGATGTCTAACCGTAATGATGAACTGTGGTGCAGCGAAACTGATCTGTCTGCGGATGTCAATTTACGCTCTCACAATGGTAGACTTTACAAAACAGTAGCTACTCTAGCATCTACGCATCGAACATTCAGTAATGAATTAGAACACTCTGACTACTGGCCTATGAATGTACGTTATACCATTGTCTAAACGTCTGCTTACTTCTACCGATTGCCCATAGCTCGGAGGTAAAATCGCAGACTGACGCCAATTCGGTCGAGTTTCAATCCTGGGTAAAAATGCAATCGGATGTCTAACCGCACTGATGAGCTGTGATACAGCGAAACAGATCTCTCTGCGGATGACTATATATATATATATATACAGTGGATCTTGGTGTATGCAACCCTCCTCTTCAGCGACCACCTGCTATTAACGACTGGTTTTGTATGGACGGACGATTTGCTAATGTTAATTAACCCCCTGTGAGCGACCTCTTCCAAAACGCGACCACCGACCAGCATGAAAGAATAAAAATCACTGGTCAAGCAACCACTTTAACAAAAATTAATTTTGGCAGTACGGTCCTAACTTCTAAATTGGTCGAATTTAAGTTTGTAATTTATTTCATTTTCTTTTAATCTAAGCCAGAAACACTTTCTCGTTGTTTTGTTATTTTAGTAAAGTGTCAAATGTTTATTATTTGTTGAAACGGCGGTTGCCTGGTATTAACATGTACTTTCTGTACCAATTTGGATAAATTCGGGCGTAGGAGAAAAAATCACATCTATGTGAAATTTAAATTTTCAATGTTTATCTCTTTCATTATCTTTATTTTTTCTCAATCGTTTTACTATCTCTCTCTCTCTCTCTCTCTCTCTCTCTCTCTCACTCTCTCTCTACCCTGATCGTTGTCACTTTTTTTGTATGGTTATTTTTCCATATATTATCGCAGATTTTTTTAAAAATCGTATCACCCCGAGCAAGGCGGTAATGCCACTGATGTGCAGGGTCTACATAAGAGTAAAAAGATTAAGTAGAGGAAAATGAAGAGGAAGACGAACCAGTTAGAAAGGAGCAAGAGAAGGATGGGAATACATGTATGATGACAGTTGCAAAGGTGGAGAGAAAGGAAAGGATATACGGGGTGGTGAAAGAACTAGAGTCAAGTGGTTAATAAATGAGTATTGACATTGCATTTAAATTCCTGGAGGTTGTAGCCGTCAGGAAAGCAAGAATATGGAGGCGAGTTCCACAGGCGGGAAGTGCGAGAGAAGAAGCTGCAGGAGTAGAATTGTCGTCTGCATTTGGTTAATCTAACATTGAATGGGTGAGACCCAGTTGCCAGTCTGGTTGCACGAGTAAACACCTGTTGCGGAGGCACCAGTGACTTAAGTTCGTTGGAGCAGAAGCCATGAAAGCATTTATAGAACAGATAAAGGGAGGTCATATCTCGTCGGTGGGGAAGTGGCTGTAGTCAAGCTGCTAAGTCGGTAACTATCACATTACTGATTCTCCTTTGGAGCCTGTCGAAAACACTGAGATGAACAGCAGGGGCGCCTGTCCATATATGGCAGCAGTATATCACTCACATCTAAGAAAAACCTGAAAACTTATACACCGCGAAATTTTCCAACGTACATATTTTATAAGAAATCAGTGTCAACATCAACTAGAATCGAAGTAGATACATTACAAAAAATAAAAAAATAAAACACCACACGGACTGCAATAAATGATTTTTGCAAGCCTACACCAGTGTGAATAAATAATTTTTATTTCTTTTGTCAACCTTTGTAAATAGGTTTTTAATGTTAAAAATATAATTATGCTGAGTAAAGTTTTTTCAAATTTAGACCATCTGATTTATTTATTACAGGAATTACATGGTAAAATAATGAAATATGTACGTTCTGGAGAGTAAAATATATGATCGTGGGAAGGATAGGTCACGAGTCTTTAGAGAACAACCACCTGCCGTATGCGACCAGTAGGAGTGGTCGCCAACAACAGGTTCCACTGTACATATACATGTTTTAATTTATTTGTTTAAACGTTATATATATATATATATATAAAACGTTTAAACAAATAATTTATTTATTTAAACGTTTTAATTTATTTGTTTAAACGTTATATATATATATATTTATATATAACGTTTAAATAAATAAATTAAAATATGTATGTTTTTTTTTTTTTATTTCATCATTTGACTCCAGACAATGCAACTAAGTCTCAAGGGCTTGAGTGGAAGAAAATGCGAAGATTTATTGAGGAGAAAGGACAATATGAAAACAAATTTCGAAAAGACAGATAATGGTGATTGATGCTGCATTTGAATCTAGAAAGATTGTAGGTAGTAACGAAAAAAAAACAAAAACAGAAGCTAGTTCCACACGTGATAAATGCGAGGAAAGTAACTATTATTTTACAACTGACGGTTGTAGCCATCAGTTTCAACTGTAAAACAAGGAGACATAATAACCAATTCAGGAGTCCGCTTAAATTCGCGTTTTCGAGGTTCGAAGGCGGAGAGATCAATAGAAAAACTGACGTAATATTTTCATAGAAAGACAGATGGAAACCACATTATGGAGTTATAAGATGTCTTGAAGTGGAGATTCAGGGTTATGAACGATAACTTGACAGACCCTTCTTCAGACTACGATGAGAATATCTAGATATATAACCGGAGCACCAGATCCGATGTGGCAGTAATAATCACTGCAGAAACGAATGATATATATATATACTGTGCAAAAGTATTAGGACAAGAACTATTTTATCTTTTATGAGGCATCAAACTAAAGTTTAAATCTCCCCTATCTCAACACTTTTGCACACTACCGTGAGTACCAGTGGTACATTTGTATAAAACGTAAGTAGAAATATACATACTTTTAATCTGGCAATTATAAAAATCTACAATAGCCCAAAGTGAACAAATACATTTAAACGATAAAAGTACATTTAAATTTGTTTTTGTAACGGAACAAGATATTTAAAGTTCAAGAATCAGGAATACTTATACAAGGATATATATATATATATATATATATATATATATATATATATATATATATATATACGCTCTCACACCCCGATTTAGCACTGTGGAACTTTGAAAAACTGTAGCCACTCTAGCATCTACGCATCGCTCATTCAGTAATGAATTACAACACTCTCACTACTGGCGTATAAATACATGAATATCACACGCTAAAAGCCTGTCCTCTTCTACAGAGCGCCTATAGCTCAGGCGTAGAAATGCCAATTGACGCCAATTCGTTCGGGTTTCAATCCTGGGTAAAAAGCAATCGAATGTCTAACTGTACTGATGAGCTGTGATACAGCGAAACAGATCTGCCTGCGGATGACTATATATATATATATATATATATATATATATATGTGTGTGTGTTGTGTGTGTCCTGTTGTGCTCTTTAATTAATTGGTGTCATGTTCTTGGTACAGCTGCAGGTGAATTTTATTGTCTTTGGCTGAATATCTTGTGGAGATTGCTTGATGCGAAGAAGTGAATATTTTTCCTCCGTTGTTTTTTTATGTTTTTGTTGTATTGTGATTTGAACGATGTAAGGTTTCTTAATTTGTTGTTTTCTGTTGTGCGATGTCAGTTCTTCAATATGACAGTAAATGTTGGATAATATCAACAAAGATGAAGAAAAAAATTGAAACAGCTAAGGTGTAGTTCTACAGAAGTATGCTGCCGATATCATGGACCGTGCATGTGAGCAATGATGAAGTGTTGGAAAGAATAGAAACGAAAAGGAAATTAATACTGAGCATCAGGAAGAGACAATTGAAGTTCATGCGACATGCAATGAGGAAGGAGGGTTTGGAAGACTTTACAGTAACAGGCCAGATAGAGGGAAGGAGATACAGGGGCAAGAAGCGGAGAACATATTTGAAGGGCCTGAGCAGGGGGATGACAGAATGTGGGTTGCGTGGTGTAACAGGAGAAGGCGTGCTGAGAGCCACTAGGGATAGGGAAACGTGGAAGGCCATGATCGCCTACGTCCTGAAAGAACAAGGCACATAGAAGAAGATGTGTATTTGATTGTTGCCGGAAGTCCACTATATTTTGGTCTGAAAAAAAATAATCTGTATCTATATTTTTTTGCACTATGTACACTATCTAAACTTATTTATAAATGGAACATTGTGTGTGTGTGTGTGTGTGCGTGTGTGTGTGTGTGTGTCCGTTACCTATAGGCTCTGACACGGCTGAACCGATTTTCTTGAAAATTTACACAGTTTACACAGTTGTACTATAAGCGTCTGCGAGTGTTTTTAGCTAGGTTTTCTGTCGAGGTATCCCCGATAAATATCGAAAATCAAATATCGAAAATCAATAATTGAAAAAATCGGGTTATAGAAGGAGTGGTCCGATTTTAATCAAATTTGATACACTCATAGACAAAGACATAAGAAACGATATTTAGAAGTTTCAAGGTTGCAGTTCTTACAATAGTGCAGAAAATCGATAATATATATATATATAAAAGCCAAGATGTTTGTATGTGTGTCTGTTTATCTGTCTGTATGTCCTTTATACAAATCCACAATTTTTATCCGATTCTCACCAAACTTCATACAAATATTCTTTAGGCTGAGTCTGAGCTCCTGGATCATGGATTAGTTTTAAAGCTTTCATTACACCCGAGCAACGCCGGGCTATACTGCTAGTCTGTATATATGACAGTCCTGCCCAGGCTCATGAACATATATATATATATATATATATATATATATATATATATATATATATATATATTAGGTGCGATTAGTAAATTGTCGCAATTATATTATTTCAAATTTTCTTTAGGCTGAGTCTGAGCTCCGGGACCATGGATTAGTTTTAAAGCTTTCATTACACCCGAGCAACGCCGGGATATATACTGCTCGTCTAGAATAATTAAAAAAAAGTAACGGTTGCTGCTCACCAAAATTAGCGTTAAAACAATACATTAGACTAGACACAATGCATCACTGACCTGTATGCAGGATGTATAGGATACATTTTCTCCTAAATTACCCAAAACTCAAAATAACACCGACATCTCATTTTAGCAGATATATTCACCAAAGTTTCACAAAAGTATCTTGAAATATTAATGAGTAAATGTATTAAATAATGTAGCCATTGGATTTAACCACACACCACACCAACGACTTTGGAATCTCCTGCATCTTTTCTGGGCGTTTTTTTTTTTTTTTGGTTAAGTTGGTGAATGTTACCATAATCCTTGCCTTCAGTTCATGTTTCAACTTGAAATATATATATATTTCAACTTGAAATAAACCTGATCACTTGATAAGACAGAAGATATGTCGAAACAAAGTAACTACTTTCGTAGTGATATAACATATTAATGTTACAATTTTTGAATAAATGTATATATATATATATATATATATATATATACATATATAATATAACTATATAATATTCATAGCTCTATTTTTATATTGAGCACTGTTTTAAATTATATATATATATATATATATATATATATATCAGCTTGAAATAAACCTCATCATTTGATAAGACCTTGTGTCGAAACAAAATAGCTCCTTTTGTAGTGATATTATAAAATATTAATGTAATAATTTCTGAATATATATATATATATATATATATATATATAATATTCATAGCTCTATTTCTATATTGAGCACTGTTTTAAATTGCTTTTTTGAACGTTGTTAGTATTTTCTTCATTCTTTATTCATTTGTATATATATATATATATATATATATATATATATATATATATATATATATATATACCTCCATTTCTATATTAGGCACTTTTTTAAAATAATTTTTTGAACGTTGTTAATATTTTCTTCGTTTCTTATTCCTTTGTATATACATATATGTGTGTGTGTGTGTGTATGCGTGTGTGTGAGAGAGATAGAGAGAGAGAGAGAGAGAGAGAAAGAAGGGGAGTGAGTGAGAGAAGAAGATCTAAAGATGGATAGGCGAATGGAGAAAAGATGTAAAGCAGAGAGTATAACCAAGATGACAGAAAGACAAGCAGATGCAGAGAGATAAAAAAAAAGATATGATAAAGTTAGAGTGGGAGACAGATAAAGCTGAGAGAATAGAATAACGATAACGATGTACAAGAGAGAGTGGGGCAAATGGAAATACGAAAATGTAATAGAGAGGCAGAGACGGATGAAAATGAGTGAGGAAAAGAGACAGAAAGATAAATATGAAGAGAGAGCGAGGTTTGGAGAGAGGTAAATGTAAGAATGTCAGAGCAGCGGTAGGCAAAGATATGAAGATGTTAGTCAGAGTGAAAACCTAGAGATGAGAGTAAGAGGAGAGGACGTAGCTGGGAGTAAGAGGGAAAGAAACAGGGAAAGAGAGATAAATACGAGAGAGAGATTGGCGGGAAGATAATGCGAAAATAAAGCAAAAAAAGGTAAAAAGAGAGAGAATCATAAAGATGAGGAAAAGTAGCGGAGGAGGATAATGATGAGAGAGTTAAAGAGGGGAAGGAGGAGGAGAGAGAAAGTAAGTATTAAACAAACGATAATAAAGATGGATCCTAAACCAAGAACGATTTCGTGCACATAGGAAGGAAAGCGTATGTAAAATACCGGTATTAGAAATCGAAATGGATAAGGAAGGAAAAGCAGTTCCTTGGCAGAAAAAATAATGATGAAAAATAAATAAAATAAAATAAAAGCAGAAAGAACTAAAGAAAAAAAAAATGGCGGGCAAATAAAAGATGCTGGAAATTTTCAGTTCTGAGAATAAAAATCAAAAGAGAAAAAATTGCATCGGAAAGGAACTCGACAAAGATAGAACAAGATGCAATAACAAACAATTCTTACCAAAAAAATAAACAAAAACAATAATAAGATAAAAAAAAGTAATCGCGCAAAGAAAGGAGGTGTCAATAAAATAAATGAATAAATAAATAAATAAATACAAAAGAAAAAGGATCAAGAAGACTGAAATACTTTTTTTTTTCTTCTTTTATTGCATCTTAATCTATGTGTACTGTCATCTAACAAAGTAAGGATTTCGTTTGACGTCAAAGACATCAGGCGGGCTAGTAGGACAAAAGAAGAGAGAAATAAGGGTGAGTGAGTGACAAGGAAGATTAGAACTTTGGTTACTCTAACCAACTCCAGTACAGTCCATTGTAAACTAGGTTTCCACTCCTTTTCCTTCCTCGCTTTTCGTCGATCAGACCAAAATCCTGTGCTGGCCTTTAAGATCTGACACAATTTAGTTGAAAAAATCCCGTGTAAGAAAATGCAATGCATAAAATCATCATGAACACACATACGTGTGTGTATATATATATATATATATATATATATATATATATATATATATATGCAGATTAATAGGCACTGCAAATATATATAAATGAAAAGTATACTAGCATAAACTAAACTAATAGATATATATATATATATATATAAAGATTTTACAAGCAGAAGCAAAACTAATAGAAAAAATAATATATATATACATATTTATATACATACATATATATATATATATATATATATATATATACATACATATATATATATATATATATATATATATATATATATATATATATATAATATGCGGATTAATAGGCACTGCAAATTATTATAAATGAAAAGTTTACTAGCATAAACTATATATATATATATATATATATATATATATATAAAGAGTTTATAAGCAGTAGCAAAACTAATATATATATATACAGTAAATAATTGTATGCGCGTGTTAAAGAGAATGCAATACATTGAAGTTGGAAAAGAAGGAAAGAAAAGAAATAATTCGTGCAAATATAGCTGGTCGTAATTGGTCGAATTTTGGTGATTACGACAAATGCCGGATGTACATGAGATGCACGGGAAGGCAGTCCTTTTTTTCAGATATCAGAAAGTCCGGAAAAATGGCGGGAAAATAGTGAAAGCGGTATCCTTCAAATACCTTGTTCCTGGATTTTTTGCATCCCTTTCTTCTACGTTTAATTCCCTCTTCATAGTCTTGTACAGAGAGGAATGGTAATTTCTCTCTGCACAACAACAAGCGTAACAACATAAACAATATCAATAACAATAATAATAATCAAAATAATAATAATAGTAATAATAATAATAATAAAATAATAATAATAATAATAATAATCAAAATAATAATAATAGTAATAATAATAATAATAACTAGAAAAAACCGTGGAAATTTCACGGTTTTCCTATTTAAATCTTCTGATAAATCTTAATTTTTAACCGTATTTACATTATTCGGACTATTGTCCTCATCTTCCTTGCCATTTGTACGACGTTTCGACCGTTGTACGCTCCGGCCTTTTCAGGGGTTAATAAAGAACGCCACTGAAAGCTAAGTAAACTTACACAATCAGTAAATATGCTAGCTTTCAAAATTCTCCTAAGCCGACCAAACAGAGAGATGAACACAATATGGGAACCAGTAATACGGAGTGCCAGAGAAAATCATGAGCACCGGTTAAAAAAACTAGAGAAAACCATTAACATCAAAAATACTAGAGAAAACCATTAACATCAAAAATTGCTATATGAACTCTGGTAAAAAAATAAATTTACTGGATATTAGGTTTATAAATCTTAAAAATTCAGTTGTTCTCGTTCTTAAGGACACATGGCCCAGTGGATATAGAAATTGCTTAGTTCAATATCAAGTTACAGCAGTGGTGAACAGGTAACTTACAGGGTTAGAGGGAGATAACTCATGACTTTAGGAATTAGGCAAGGAATGGAGTTCATATACCCCAGTGATTGTAATAAAGGGTTCGGTTCGAAATTCCTAGCACCCGAAGAAGGCTGGAGTGTACAACGGCCAAAACGTCATATAAATAGCAACAAATATAAGGACAATAATGTGAATACTGAAAATACTACCTCGTTTCAGAAATATAGACAAATACATAATTTTTAAGTTAATGATTAATTAACCTCATACCGAGAATAAAATATCAGTAAAGATTCCCCTGTCGCATTGTTAAATATCTGAGCTGAATAACAAAATATTACAATAATAATCATCAATATGAATGCTGGTCAGTATTTTAAAAAGCGTGTACAAATATGGCAGTGAATGCTTGACAATTTCTTCAAAAACTGAAGGAGAGACTTGAAGCACCCTAAATCTGGTTCTACAGAAGGATGCTGAGGATACCATTAACCAAAAATGTGAGCAAGGATGAGATTTTGGACAGGATGGAAACGAAAAGGAAACTAAAACTAAACATCAGGAAAAGACAGCTGAAGTTTCTGGGACCATGTAATGAGGAAGGAGTGTTTGGAGAATCTGATACCCACAGGTCAGACAGAGGGAAAGAGGGACAGGGGAAAGTAACGCGTAACATACTTGATTGATCTTGAGCAACTGGATGGCAGAATTCGGTTTGGGAAGTAACAGGAGAGAGCGTGCTAAAAGCCATTAGGGATAAGGAGATGTGGAGGGCTATGATCACCTATGTTCTGAAGAGACATGGCACATAGATAAAGAGTACAGATGAAAAGATTTAAAATGAACATCTTTTCCTGTTTCATTGAAAAATACTCTAAATACTTTTTTCTTACTTTCTTTCATTCATATATCCTTTTTTTCTTGTATGTTGGTTTGTTTTTTTCAAGCAAGCAAAACGAAATAGTCCATTATTTATGAGGTATTGTCAAGAGAATTCTACCTTCTCTTCTTTCAAGGCAAATCCCCCTCTTACGAGCATTTCACTTAAAAATAATTTTAAAAGTGTGCAGCAGCCGACCTCATGTTATTTAATTTAGGTACCCCCAAAAATCGCCAAAAAAGCAACACAAAACAGCATAGTATGATTAAAAAAGGCCCCAAACTTAAAAAAGGAAACTTTTCCATCAATATGTTTATATTATTATTAAGAGGAAATATTAAAGTAATTTTTAATTATTTTAAAAAAGAATTTTAATCCCTTCTAACAATTTCGAAATTTTGTCAAAAAATTTTGTTTTGATTTGAGTTAGCTGTTAAACAAACGTTGCGACTGTTTACAATGGAAAATGTAATGAATCACCCACATTTTTTCGGTGACACACACATTAATTTGGAAATTCTTGCAAAAATCCAATAATTGTCGGATTTTAATGAAACTTTCAGTATTCATTTACAAATAAAGGAAATTATGTTTGAAATTATTACTTTTGAAAATCTTAGTAAAAATAATATTTTAACTCTGTTACCCAACCTCCACACTCCACGTAAATCCATGAAATTTTAATAAATGGCTGCAAAATAGTTTTTTTATTAGTTTAACGCAAGAATCATTTGAGAATATAAGTCATCTTTTTTTTAAACTTAAGAACACTATCCGAAAATCTGCTCCGAAGAGTAAAATAAAAAATGCATTAAAATTCTGATATAATTTAATTTGATAAGATTTTAATTACTGGAATAAATAATAATAATTATAGTCCGAAGAAAAAATTTTCGACTACTAGTAAAATTTTAAAAGAATTTTCTTTTTTATTATAATAATTCATAAAGTTTAAAAATATTCTGAAAATCTATTAAAGTACTGTTGTCTCTAAATTTTTAAGGTTAAGAATTGATAATTATATTGCCTATCGAAAATTGAAACGTTTAATAAAAATCGTTTTGTAGAAATATTTTTAAAATAATTTAAACTTTTTTTTCCTATAGTAATTTCTATGTGCAAATTAAAAGTTGAGAGTACCCTACCTTACCCGAAAGACAATGAGTAAATTTATGCCCCTTATGAACGTCATACATTTTTATCTCTAATCAAGAAGCTGTCAACACAATCTTGATTTACGACGCGTACAGGTCAAAATGTTCAAATGTGTGATTATAAATAGTTTTATTCTAAATTTCACACTATAAATAAGTAATATTTGTGTAAATCAGATTAATTTAACATAAAATTTTCCAAAATTAATATGTCACAGATGTAAATTTCATTTTTGCAAGATTTTTAAAATCGAGAATTAACTTTTGTTTACAAAAAATATGTCGTTCGCTTAAAAATAGAGGCAAATTCAAAAATTTTTTAAAAATCTCAACTTTTATATTCCAATTATTATAATTTTTTTGTTTGAAATACACCAGGGTATTTTGTTTACAGTAAATAGTAAATTTAGTCATTTAGCTTTAAATTAAAACTAAAATAAAAATTTCAAGAAAAATGATTCATTTTTAAAAATTCAGTTTAAAAGTAACTATGCAGTTCTTTCGAGATTTAGTGGAGGTACATAATTTAATTTATGGTAATTTTTTGAAATTGTCTTACTGTGAAGAAGAAATAATTATATAAAATTAAAAATATTAGTTTTAACCCATCAAAATTTCAGTTTTACAACATAAATTTCTGATAAATTTTACTTCTTAATGATTTAAGTTTCTGACGTGTTCTACGACAACAAAATACTCGTAAAAATTCCTCTATCGCATCTTTGAATATCTGAGTTTTAAAATTTTAACAAAATCTTTCAATAATATTAATAAGTAAAGGAGTACAAATGAAAATATTTCAAATTGACAACTTTTCGATTTCTCTGAAACAGATGTTAAACTTATGAGGTTAGTCTTATTGCCTTTTCTTTCTTTCTTTCTTTCTTTCTTTCTTTTTTTCTTTGTGAAACCAAGTAATACTCTGATACCGTTCGTCTGATGATGTTATACAAATCATATTGACATCAATAACTCGAATTTGCTTTTATCAATATTTGTCAAATTTTAAAGGATTAGTTTAGACGTCAAAACAAAGCTTGAGGTAAATGTTTAGGGAGTTTCAGAATATTTTATGAAACTTATTAAATTTATTAAAAAACTACAGAGTTTATGGTGTTTAAGATCTCTAAAATCGAATAAGGACTATTTTTTTCTTTTTCGTAATATATATTTTTTTTTTTAATCATATCACCCCAAGCAAGGGGGCTACGTAAGGGTAAAGGCTGATGCGTAAGGGGCTACGTAAGGGTAAAAAGAATGGAAAAGAGAAAGCCGGAAACCGCATCCTAAACAGGAAACAAGGGATGAGCCTCTTCACCTGTTCAATAGATGTGGGTGGAGTGTGAACCGGGCGATAGTTTAGTATAGGAAGCAAAGTAATGGAAAGGACCTGACAAAGGCTGAAATACAGAAAACAGAAAAAAAAATTACTTGGTGAGGGAATGTTCACATAAAACATATGAAAGGAGTTTCACAAAGATTATTGAACGATAAAAAGAGCCGTTGACTTAATAAAACTTAGCTGAGAACTAGAAGCAATGGAAAACGTTTTAAGAAATGGTCTCTTCGAGGGGTGGTCCTGGGTATGACGGTAAACTGCATCCGGCAGCAAGGCCTCTGATTAGAAGGTTGCGAGGAGAATGGAACAACATCTTAATTGCTGTTTTTCCCAGGTCCACCCTGACTCGGAGTGGTAGCACCTGTTATGGTCCCAGCTATGGGAAAATAGTTAACCCCCAAAGTGGGGTCAAAACACTATATAAATAAACTTTTATAGAAATATGTACATGAAAAATTTGTATAGAAAAATATACATTTTTGCAGGAAAAAATATTACCAACAATACATTTTTGAAAGAAAAAAATTATTACCATCAATACATTTTTGAATACAAAACTAGAAGACATCTTCAGTTTTCTAAAATAAAAAAAATAACTAAAAATTTTCATCAAAATCTGGCTAAATTAAACTTCTCACTATAACTGAACATTAAAAAAACTTTTTTAAAACTCCACTTTTCAGGCATTAAATAACCAAGAGCCGTTAAACAAAACTTACTTACCCTTCGAGGGGGATCGTGAACTAAAGCGATTTATAACAAAACAATCATTTTTAGCCATTGATCATTTAACAGACTGGAGTTGAAGGAATCAAAAAAGGCAAAAAGTATAAAGTAATTCATAAAGAAGAAACTTTAAAGAAATATCACAGGTAAACTCATTTTATGTGTCATGTACTTTCAGGACGTAGACGATCATGGCTTTCCACATCTCCCTATCCCTGGTGGCTCTTAGCACGCTTTCTCCTGTTGTACCATGCAACACTCGTTCCATCATCCACCTGATCAGGTCCTTCAAATATGTTATCCGCTGCTTTCCCCTGTCTCTTTTCCTTCTATCTGGCCTGTTAGTATTAGGTTCTCCAAGCCCTCCTTCCTCATTACATGTCCCAGGAACTTTAGTTGTCTCTTTTTGATGCTCAGTATTAATTTCCTTTTCGATTCCCTCCTTTTTAAAATCTCATCATTGCTCACATGCTCGGTCCATGACATCCGCAGCATCCTTCTGTAGAAACACATTTCAGTTGCTTCAATTTTTTTCTTTATCTTTGATGATATTGTCCAGCATTCACTGCCATATTGAAGAACTGATAACACATAGCGATGCGGTAATCTCTTCTTTGTTTCTAATGAAAGTTTCATGTGTCTTAATACTTTATTCAGCTTCTGGAACGCGTCCTTCGTCATGTCAATTCGCCTTCGGATCACTGTGTCGCATTTTTCCATTATTTGTTAGAACACTTTCTAGGTATTTAAAGTTTTACTAATTAACCCATAGTTTGGAGAAGAAGATGGAGATTCATGCCTAATCAAAATTCGATAAAAAAGAAATTATGAATTGAGAGATCAATTCTATATTGCAATCAATTGATTTCTCATTTTGTGGTTTTATCGATTGATTCGTTTTGATGGTTTATCAACCCTTTGCAAATTATCTAAAGCCAGAGTATATTTTTAAATTATAAGTATTTATTTTTGCTTTTGAGATAATAATGGTTATAGCGATACAAGTTTTACTAATTAACCCATAGTTTGGAGGAGAATAAGTGGGTTCATTCCTTTCTTAAAAGTATTTGCATGTAAAGGAATATAGCGAACACAACGGGAATTGGACTTCGGCTATATGATTAAAAATACCGAACTACATTGGCATTTACACACTTGCACCAATTACAACAGCCATGCATCAAAGCTTAGTGCACCTGATATACCCAAGCGGTCACCAATCTAGCTACTGACCAGGCTCGAGGTGTGATTAACTTGGTTAATTAACTGTGGGGATCGGTGTTTTAACATAATGCGGCTTCAAGCTTCAGTTTCAACCTTTGATGACGGAAAACTGAAACTGTGTTATAATAAGCAGTGAATTAAGGGATATTGCAATGTTATGTACTTCTCGTTTAAAGAAGTACATAAGGTATGCTGTGGTGAACTGGGGCAAGAAGTGGCTCGTCAACTTCAATTCATCGAAGACCAAGCTGTTGTCTGTCAACCATTACAGGCAACCTCTTCTGCCTCCCATAAGCATGGACCAAGTGATTCTCCCTGAGAGTAATACACTACGCCTCCTCGGACTTACCCTGTCCTCAGACCTCAAATGGAACCACTATATTGAAACCATAGCAAAATCTACTGCTAAGAGGGTTGGGTCACTATGTCGATCCAGGATGTTTTTTCCACCTGAATCCATCCTGCATATATACAAGTCAACCATCCGTCCGTGCATTGAGTACTGCTGCCATTTATGGTCAGGTGCCCCTGCCGTTCTCCTCAGTGTTCTTGACAAGCTCCAAAGGAGAGTCTGTAATGTCTGCAGCCACTTCCCCATCGTCGAAATGTGGCCTCCCTTTGTCTGTTCTATTAATACTTTCATGGCTTCTGCTCGGATGAGCTTAAGTCACTGATGCCTCCTCGACAGGTGTTTACTCGTGCAACCAGACTGGCAACTGAGTCCCACTCATTCACAGTCAGGTTAGCCAAATGCAGACGACAATTCTACTCCTGCAGCTTCTTCTCTCGCACTTCCCGCCTGTGGAACTCGCTCCCGTATTCTTGCTTTCCTGACGGCTACAACCTCCAGAAATTTAAATGCAAAGTCAATACTCATCTTCTAACCACTGGACTCTAGCTCTCTCCCCTCCCCTGTATAACCTTCCCTTTCTCTCCACCTATGTATCTGTCATCGCACCTGCTTTCTCAGCTTTCTGTTGTTCCTTTCTAACTAGTTTGTACTCCTCACTCTTTTTTAATTAATCTTTTTACAGTTATGTAGCCCCCTGCACATCAGTGGCATTTCTGACTTGCTCGGGGTGAAATGATTAAAAGAAAATATATAAGAAAGAAACGCTAGCTGCATTGAATAATAATAATAATAATAATAATGAATAAATAAATTTGCTAAAGCTACAATCTTACGAGAATCACAACAACAAACATCTTCAATGAAAAACTTTAAGCAAGAAAAAGCTTTAAGTACCTACGTGTAAATGAGAGCGAAAGAATTCACCATAAATAAATGAAAGAAATACTGAGTAAAGAGTACTATAGAAGGCTACGAATGATATTAAAAACTGAATTGAAATCTAAGAGAAGAATTATGGCCATTAATAACATTGCCATCCCAGTGGTACAATATAGTTTCTACATCTTGAACTGGACTCTAAACGACATCAAAACGAATAGATTCTATGACAAGAAACTTTCTTTCTAAACATAAGATTCATCATCCAAAGGCTGATGTAGGCCGCCTATACATACCTCGTAAAAAAGGAGGAAGAGGTCTTATTAAACTAGAATTGTCACACAAGACAACAAATATTGGCTTTCTAGCATACATAGAAACAACAAAGGACTGGATGATACAATTAGTCCAACAACATGAAAACAGAAAGAAAAAATATTCAATAATAAAAGAAGGCAGTAAATACAAACAAGATTTACATTTAGTAGATTCTGTAGAAAAGCAAAACTGAAGCCAAGAACCAACAATTGAGGCAAAAAATATGAAAAAGAAAGCCAAGTGTAAAGCCCTTGAACAGATGAAACAACGCTGGCAAGACAAACCTCTGCATGGCCAATATCCAGAACGTGCTAATAAATCCAATGTGGATAAAGTTAATACTCATCGATGGTTACGTGCATCTGTATTAAAAACTGAAACTGAAGGCTTTATTCTTACTGCATAATATCAAATTCTTTTCACTAGGAACATTCAGTCAAATATTATACAAAATAATGTGGATTACTAAGAAACAATAGATCATCTGGTCTCAGGATGTTCTGTACTTGCCCCAAATGAATATAAAAATCGTCACGATAGAGTGGGGCATTATTTACATTGGACAATGTGCAAACACTATGGAAAATATGTAAACAAACACTGGTATGAACATCACCCAGCACCGGTTACAGAAATAGAAGATGTTATCATTCTATGGGATTACACCATCTATAGACAGAAAAATTAAAGCAAATAGGCCGGAAATTATTGTTAAAAACCTAAAAGAAAAAAACTTGCCTATTAATTGTTATGGCTTGTCCAGCGGATTGTAACATGGCAACAAAGAAATTCGAAAAACTGTTAAATTATAAATACCGAGAAATTGAAATAGAAAAAATGTGGAAATTGAAAACAAGTCGACACACTAGGGAGAGCTTTGTCTATGTAACGCTAGGAATGTTAGAGAGATATAAAAAAATGAAATGGAGCCATAACAACACACCATGACCTGACTTAGGTCTTCCTACAGACTTTATATGCAGTGCGACCATAGCAGAAATCGAATTATAATGAAAAATGACATAATAATAATAATAATAATAATAATAATAATAATAATAGTCCGGACATAATTGCCAAACGAAAGAAAAAAAAATACTTGCTTTCTATTGTTATGGCTTTTTATGAAGACTCTAACATAGCAACCAAAGAATTTGAAAAAATTGAACTATAAATGTCTCGAAAGTTCAATCAGCGAAAGAAGGTCGGAGTGTACAAAGGCCGAAACTACGTGAATTTGGCAACAAAGATGAGGACAATACACCCGAACAATGTAAATAGATTGAATAATTACAATTTCAGAAATAAAAACATTGATAAAGCCATAAAAATAAAGCCCAGTCACGATGAATACTTACGCTCTCAAAGAAATTCCTTGATTTGAGGTTTTACTCGGAATTAATTTCAACCGGGACGTCAAGTGGGACGCATATGTACCATTCTTTATGCCACCATAATTAAAAAAGAACGTTATTCTTCTGCTCCGATGAACTTAGCTCACTGGTGCCCCCTATATATAAATTTACTCGAGCCACAAGATTAGCAACTAGGTCCCACCCTTTTAGCGTGAAACCAATAAAATATAAAATATTCTACTCCAGCATCTTTTTTCCTCGCACTTCCCGCCTGTGGAATTCCCTTCCATTTACTTGCTTTCCCGACAGCTACAATCTCCAGGAGTTTAAATGTAAAGCCAATAGTCATCTCCTATCTCACTAACTTGCATCCTCTCTCTCATATGCTCGTTTCTCCGTCCATTCTACTCTCATCAGTATTCTCATCCTTCTCATCCTTCCCTTACCCACTTTCTGACACCCCATATAACCTGTAACTCTTTCTCATAACTTTCCTCCTATGTAACCCCTTGCAAAACAGTGGCAGTGAAATACCTTGCTTGGGTCGATATGATTATAAAAAAGACGAAAATACCCTGAAAATATAGTAATAACAATATTACCAACTATAAATTACGTCAAAAAAATTATATTACGATGATAAGCTTCATTAAATGCATTTTTCATGAATCTAACGTATGTTTCTTTAAAACAAACGGTATGTAGGCAAACACTTTCCCAAATCAGTCAGTTAAGTGTTATACGTGATAAACGCTTGGGCGATCATGTCTCGCAAGAGACATGACTGACTAGGCAGAAATTTATCCTGCAGTAGGTTGCCATTACTTTCTGCGGTAGACTGGTTGCCGACCAAGGCAATAGAACCCAAGCTGTCCTGTTATTTAACCCATAACTGAAGGGAAGAGACAGATTAATACATTTCCCAAGGGTATTTGCGCGTAAGTGAATGCAAGGAATTCAACTGGAATTTGAAATCGGCTCCCCGATTTCTCGTCCCGAGCCGATATCCACTGCGCCACAACGCACATCATCAATCAACATGCGAAAAACCAATAAGCTTAAGGTCTGCACACACACACACACACACACACACACAATTACGAATAGACATTATTACATGATTCCCACAAAAAAAACTAGAATTCTTATACACTTACATGAAGCAATATTTATGGTTTTTCAGGGAGGCTTATAATCCGTTTATTTTTTTTAACTTCGGATGGAATTGTCATCTGCTTTTGAATTCGGAATTCTACAAATTATACTAACACTTATTTAAATAAAAGTCAAAAACACGTGAATCATTATTGAACAATAAACATTTGTCTCCTGAAGAACATGACACTGCGCCTCCTTGGCCTCACTTTTTCAATCGAACTGAAGTGGAAAGACTACATCGAATCTATAGCTGCATCTATTGCTAGGATGGTTGGGTCAGTGTGTCAAGTCAGAAAGTTTTTTTCTCGTCAGAATCCATCTTGCACATTTATAAATCTACCATTCGTCTGTGCATTGAATACTGCTGCCATAACTGGTCAGGTGCTCCTGCTATTCATTTTGAGGTTCTTGACAAAATACAAAGAAGGGTCTGCAATATAATCTTCAGTGACTTCTGTCCTTTCTCACGGACGTGAAAGGGTTTCTCTTTGTCTTTTCTACAAATATTTTCATGGCAACGGCTCTGAAGATTTTTTTCCTGGTGGCCCGACCACATTAAATTAATCGTGTTACTAGATTGGCATTCAGGTCCTTAGTAACACGTTTTATCCTGTTATTTCTCCTAAACTCCTCTCTGCCATCTATAGGTAGGTATTAACCCATCGCTTCTCTCCCCAACTACGCGCTAAATACCAGGACAGATTGGCTTTAGCAGCCTCGGTTTGCAAACAGTCTACCACAGAAAGAAGTGGCCACTTACTGCGGGAAAATCTTTTGCCTAGTCAGTCGTGAATCAAAGGAAACATGATCGCCCAAGAGTCAATCACGTATGGCACTTAACTGACTGATTTATGTGTCATATAAATTATGAGTATTTACTTCTGATTCTAAGTATAAGAGATATTTTCTTTAAAGCATCCTCGGTACTCACATCCTCGGTATTCACATGTTCAGTGCATTGTATTCTCAGTAGCCTTCGCCAGATCGACATTTCAGTTGCTTCAAGTCTTGTCTCCATCAATGAGAAGATTGTCCTGTATACAATGACATACGAGAGGACTGATATTTATTTCAGTACTCTTTTTGTTCTCTTTTTTAATTTTTAATGAAATTTTCCTGTTTCTTCATATTTGCTTAGCTTTTGGAAGGCATACTCTGTTATGCCAATAAACTGTCGGATTTTGTTGTCACATTTTTTATACTGTTAAAACACTTCCCATATCATCAGATTATGCACTCTCTCCAAGAAACATTAACCAAGGTCTGCACAGTTGTAGAATAAATCAATGGCGGTTTCGTATGTGTTAAGCAAAGAAAAATTTCCTTGACAAGGCCTCTGCAACAAGAAAGTGGTTAGTCGCCCAAGCCGATAGATTTGATTGGAAAACGAGTAACGGGTGATTATATATATATATATATATATATATATATATATATATATATATAACACCTAATGAGCCAGACGAACCTAGCTAGGTTTCACCTAAACGGATCGTCAGGGAAAGCATTATTAGGCACATAGGTGTTATCTATTTATTTTGCTCTACCTCTTATTGAGCGCTTTTTCTTAGATGATTACTCGTATAGGTTTTTTTTTTCTTTGTGCTTCGTGCTGATCTCCGTCTGAACACTTTTGACTGAGGTTCATGTACTAAGGTCTTTCCTTTTTTAAAACGATTTTTTGTTTTGGTGCAGTGGATATCGACTCGGGACGACAAATCGAAAAGACGAGTTCGAATTCCAGTTGAATTCATTGCATTCACTTACTCACAGATACTCTTGGGAAAGGTATTAATCCGGCTCTTCCTTCTAGTTATGGGTTAAATAATCGAACTGATTGGGTTCTATAGCCTTGGCTGGTAGCCTGTCTACCACATAAAGCAATGGCAACCTACTGCAGGATAATCTTCTGCCCAGTCAGTCATGTCTCTTTCGAGATATGATCGTGTTTCCCGGATCATCAGGGAAAGCTTTCCCAGACGATCCGTTTAGGTAAAACCTAGGTAGGTTCGTCTGACGCATTAGGTGTTATCTATTCATTTCGCTCTACCTCTTATTGAGCGCTTTTACTTAGATGATTACTCGTATCGGGGTTTTTTTTTCTTTGAGCTTCGTGCTGATCTCGGTCAGAACACTTTTGACTGAGGTTCATGTACTAAGCTCTTTCTGTTTTTAAAGCCATTTTTTTCCTTCCGTCGAAAGTTTTCGTGGAAGGGTTTCGACACGAGTATAATTATAATCTCGTATATATATATATATATATATATATATACATATTATCATATCGCTCCACGCACGGCAGTCTACTGCCACTTGTGCGCAGGGGGTTACATAAGAGAAAAGGTACGAGAAAAGTGACAGGTTAAGTGGGTGTCAGGAAGTGGATAAGAGAATGATGAGAATACTGATGAGGGTAGAGTAGACTAAGAAAAAAGTATGAGAGAGAGAGAGGATGCAAGTTAGTGAGATAGGAGATGACTGTTGACTTTACATTTAAACTCCTGGAGATTGTAGCTGTCGTGGAAGCCAGTAAACGGAAGGGAATTCCACAGACGGGAAGTGCAAGAAAAGAAGGTTCTGGAGTAGAGTTCGCGTTTACATTTTACAGGTTTCACAGTAAAGGGGTAGGACCTAATTGCTAATCTTGTAGCTCAAGTAAATTCATACACAGGGGGCACCAGTGTGCCAAGTTCATCAGAGCATAGAACGCTGTTGCGATGAGAATGGAGCAGACAGAGAAAAGAGCATGAGAAAAAGGATGCGAGTCAGTGAGATAGGAGATGTCTATTGACCTTACAACTGAATTCTTGGAGATTGTAGCTGTCGGGGAAGCAAGTATACGGAAGGGAATTCTATTTTTCCACTCTTTGACACCTCCTATACCCTTGTCTCTCTTTCTCATCACTTTCCTCCTATGTAACTCCCTGTGCACCGGTGGCAGTAAAACTGCTTTGCTTGGGCCGAAATGATTAAAAGAAAACAAGTTGTCTGTGGACTTACCCTTTTCTCGTTACATTCACAAAATTTTCTAAAAAAAAGCTGTCTGGTGTTTTAGTTCTAGTTTTAACTGACACACCAGACAGCTTTTTCTGGTAAATTTTGTGAATGGAAGGAAGAATGCCTAATTGCTCGATCAGCCAATTATTCTCTAATCATAGTGCTTGACGTAAGGAAAGCGCCTATGTATATTTGAACAGTGAATCATCTCTCAGTTTAAAAGAAGCCTCAGTTTTTAGGATTTTATCTGGATTATGGTCAATGAAAATCTAGACAGAAGACTAAACACCGATTGTCAAAAGACAGTGTATGATTGTCAATAAGATACAAACTAAAAAATGGATATGTCGAAATATGAAACCGAAAACTGAAGACACATTGTTATTGAGAAAAGTCAGTCAGTCAGTTAAGTGCCATACGTGATACACACTTGGGCGATCATATCTCGAAAGAGACATGACTGACTGGGCAGAAAATTATCCCGCAGTAGGTTGCCATTGCTTTCTGCGGTAGACTGGTTGCCGACCAAGGCTATAGAACCCAATCTGTCGTGTTATTTGACTCATAGGTAAAGGGAAAAGAAATATATTATATTATTATGTAGTAATTAGTGGGGGATCGGTTTCCTATTGTTATGAAGTAATAAACTGATCCCCCACTTTATGACCAATGTAGGCCTTAATCATTATTCCAACTATTATATTCAGTCAGTCAGTTAAGTGCCATACGTGATACACGCTTTGGGCGATCATGACTCGAAAGAGAAATGACTGACTGGGCAGAAGATTATCCGGCAGTAGGTTGCCATTGCTTTCTGATTACCAGCCATGATTATAGAGACCCAATCTATCCTAACATTTACCTCATAGCTGGAGTGAGGAGAGATGTATTATATCATTATACAATTGGAGTAGACAGACTAAACTATCGCCCGGTTCACACTCCACCCAGGTCTATTGAACAAGTGAAGAGGCTCATCCCTTGTTTCCTATTTAGGATGCGGTTTCTGGTTTACTCTTTTCCAATCTTTTCACACCTTTCTTTTTTCTTTTTTTCAATTGGAGTAGATAGACTAAACTATCGCCCGGTTCACACTCCACCCACGTCTATTGAACAGGTGAAGAGGCTCATTCCTTGTTTCCTGGTTAGGATGTGGTTTCCGGCTTTCTTTTTTTCCAATCTTTTTACTCTTACGTAGCCCCCTGCGCATCAGTGGCGTTATCGCCTTGCTTGGGGTGATATGATTAAAAAAAATATTAATAAGTAGTAATTAGTGGGGGATCAGTTTATTACTTCATAACAATAGAAAAGCGATCTCCCACTTAATTCCCTGTAGAAGCTTTAATTGTTTCCAACTATATAGTTTAGTCAGTCATTTAAATGTCACACGTGACACAAGTTTGGGCGATCATGTCTCGAAAGAAACATGACTGACTGAGCAGAAGATTATCACACAGTAAGTTGCCATTGCTTTCTGCGGTAGACTGGTTGCCAACCAAGGCTATAGAATCCAATCTGTCCTATTATTTAACCCATAACTGGAGGGACGAGACGGATTAATATCTTTCCCAGGGGTATTTGTGCATAGTTGAATACATTACAAAAAAGAAGCAAAGTATTAGCGAACAGAAAAATGTTGTTAGAAATAAAGAACACTGAAACGCTATGTAATATCTGTGTTCCTGTATGAATGACGGACAGAAGGTTAGAGAAGAGATTTGGGGCAATAGAAATATGGTTCTACAGAAGGATGCTGAGAATACGATGGACTGAACATGTGAGTAACTAAGAAGTTTCAGGGAAAATGGAAACAAAAAGGATACATACTTAGAACCAGAAACTGTTGAAATTTCTAGGGAAAATAATGAGAAAAGGGGACTTGGGGAATTCGACACTCACATGACATATTGACGGAAAGAGGAACACGGGATTGTAGCGTATAACCTACTTAACGAACTTGTGGAAATGGGCGGCAGAGTTGTGATTTAGAGAGATACCAAAACGACAATCTTTGCTGAAAGTTATAAAGCACAGAAGATATTGGGAATCATGAAGGGACATGAGTTGAAAATGGAGATGAAGATTTGTTAAAGCCTTTAGATTCTCTTTTCTATCGAAATATAACAAAATCTTCGTTGTTACACTCAAGGAAGCCTGAAGTATGAAGTATGCTTATGGATAAAAACATGAGGTATAGTCAAAATGGAAAAGAATTTCTGAACAAATAAATCTCTCAGTGAGGAGAGTTCATATAGACTGGTAAAGATGGTGGTGAGGGGAAAGGATCAAAAGGGTCTTAAAGAATAAAAGGGTGAGGGAAAGGTGGGTAAAAATCAAGGAAGGAAGGAAAGACAGAGAAGTTGAGTTGGGTGAGGGGTTCTGAAATGAAAGCGAATGGAGTGAAAACAAAACAGGAATTAAAAATACGCTGAGAAAACATGGAAAGAAAGAGACAAGTT